>CALYLW010000579.1:175000-230000 GCA_944989445.1 Ampullaceana balthica | reverse complement strand
ACGCAATAATCTTCTGCATAGAAGGAGCGTAAGTAACGTATAAGATAAGACGTTTTAATCTTAATTAAACATTAAAATATATTGACCAAATATTGTTTAACATTATAACATTACGCTAACAGTATTAACGATTAGGTCCGAACTAGCGGCTTGTATTTAAACACGCAACTCACATCAGAAGGTGACATGTTCCCACACATTCTAAGACCCTCTCATGTCTTCAATCAAAAAAGTCCTAGAAACATGAAACATCGCCGTTTACCTCGCCAAATCGCTTATTGCTTTTAAGGAAAATGTCTGATTATTAGTTTTAGATGTTTATCTATATATATACATAAGTCAACGTTAAAACTAAAGCACTCCACTCAATGGAAGCATGGCTGGGTATGAGCATCGCAGCATCAAGTTAGTAGGGGTGTATCGGATTCAAAATTTTAAAATTTGACCGGATCCGGAATTGGCCGGATTTATAAAGTGATATCCGGCCGAAGCGGGAGCCGGAGACGGATTTGTAAAAATGGCCGGATTCCGGATTTGCCGGGGCCGGAGCCTAAATCCGGTACACCCCTACAAGTTAGTGACTGTAGCCAGAAACAACTCAGAAGGGCCATTAAAACATGTTTTTATTAGGGGCTTATCGGGCCACGATCCAGTCAGCCCAGGGCCACAGGTAACAGGAACAAAGATAACAACAGAAAAGTGTTCTGAGTCATGGTCCATTCATTTAAGTAGTGCTTTTCTCTAAACTCTTCCGCTATTCTACTCATTCATTCACTCACATTTTCACTCACTCTTTCACAGTCCTTTCGGTCAATCTTATTATCTCTTCAAATGACCTTTTCAAATGTCCTTAAGCAATCACTTGGATGCTTGAAGGATGTTGAAACTGTATGTTTCTTGTTTTAGATTCGTCTACTTTGTCACACGTTCTTGCCCTGTTAACTTCTGTTTGCCTTTTGTTCTTTGTTCAATTAAGAAGGGTTTTTTTCCTCTCCGACACGCTCTCTTCTTGTTTCTTTCTTTTATCAGGCTTACTTTCATTTCTCTTCCTCATCAATGTTAGTCCTATTTCTTCCCCCTTTCTCTTCCTCACCAATGTTAGTCCTATTTCTTCTTCCTTTCTCTTCCTCACCAATGTTAATCCTATTTCTTCCTCGTTTCTCTGCCTAACCAATGTTAGTCCCATTTCTTCCTCCTTTCTTTTCCTCACCAATGTTAATCCTATTTCTTCCTCCTTTCTCTTCCTCACCATTGTTGGTCCTATTTCTTCCCCCTTTCTCTTCCTCACCAATGTTAGTCCTATTTCGTCCCCCTTTCTCTTCCTCACCAATGTTAGTCCTATTTCTTCCTCCTTTCTCTTCCTCACCATTGTTGGTCCTATTTCTTCCCCCTTTCTCTTCCTCACCAATGTTAATCCTATTTCTTCCTCGTTTCTCTGCCTAACCAATGTTAGTCCTATTTCTTCCCCCTTTCTCTTCCTCACCAATGTTAGTCCTATTTCTTCCTCCTTTCTCTTCCTCACCATTGTTGTTCCTATTTCTTCCCCCTTTCTCTTCCTCACCAATGTTAGTCCTATTTCTTCCCCCTTTCTCTTCCTCACCAATGTTAGTCCTATTTCTTCCTCCTTTCTCTTCCTCACCAATGTTAGTCCTATTTCTTCCTCCTTTTCTCTTCCTCACCAAACTCCTCCTTTCTCTTCTTTCTTTCTCTTATTTACAACGCATTCGTCTTTCTCTGTTCCTCATCACTCGCCTTCAATATCTTCATCCCAACACCTACTCCACATCTTTTAGCTCCCCCTTTCATCCTGTCACCCCTCCTCTATCCACTCCTCCCTCAGTTCCTACCTCTCACTATCTCTGAAACCCACTCATTTCTTGTCTACCTCGTGGGTCCACGCCAGAACACCAGCTTGCTTGAAGTTGTTGCACACCATGCATGCTTCTATAAATATAGCTTAGATCTAACTTGGAGATGTTGCACACCATGCATGCTTCTATAAATATAGCTTAGATCTAACTTGGAGATGTTGCACACCATGCATGCTTCTGTAAATATAGCTTAGATCTAGCTTGGAGATGTTGCACACCATGCATGCTTCTATAAATATAGCTTAGATCTAACTTGGAGATGTTGCACACCATGCATGCTATAAATAGATCTAACTTGGAGATGTTGCACACCATGCATGCTTCTATAAATATAGCTTAGATCTAGCTTGGAGATGTTGCACAGCATGCATGCTTCTATAAATATAGCTTAGATCTAGCTTGGAGATGTTGCACACCATGCATGCTTCTATAAATATAGCTTAGATCTAGCTTGGAGATGTTGCACACCATGCATGCTTCTATAAATATAGCTTAGATCTAACTTGGAGATGTTGCACACCATGCATGCTATAAATAGATCTAACTTGGAGATGTTGCACACCATGCGTGCTTCTATAAATATAGCTTAGATCTAGCTTGGAGATGTTGCACACCATGCATGCTTCTATAAATATAGCTTAGATCTAGCTTGGAGATGTTGCACACCATGCATGCTTCTATAAATATAGTTTAGATCTAACTTGGAGATGTTGCACACCATGCATGCTATAAATAGATCTAACTTGGAGATGTGCATTCTTGTAAATGTCAGAGTGACCCTGAAGGTGGCAACTAGTTGACGGCCAACATTCGACCTTTACCTTGTTTATTTCACAAGCATCTTTTAATCTACGTCTGCGAGTTGACATCTCTGAACTGAAAATTTTTAGGACAGGAGGCGAGTCTCAAAGTACCAGCAAGGGAACAGTGCAACATGCTAGGGAACAGTGCAACATGCAAGGGAACAGTGCAACCTGCTAGTGTAACTTCACTAGTCCAGTGTCTCAAAGTACCAGCTAGGGAACAGTGCAACATGCTAGTGTAACTTCACTGGTCCAGTGTCTCAAAGTACCAGCAAGGGAACAGTGCAACCTGCTAGTGTAACTTCACAGGTCCAGTTTGGCTAAGATTTGATCAAGATTTCCACAATAAGACTTATAAGAGAATATAGGACACAATCAATACACGATTACGTGTTTAATGTTAATGTTGAAATCGCAAAAATAACTCGGGATATAATGTAAGTTAATCGTGAGTTTACAAATTTAGAGTTCCGCGAATCACTTTTAAATCTTCCGTTTCAAATAGAAGAATGAGATTGTACTAGAACCGGTTTGCAAGTTTCGAGATTGTACGAGGGATAGTTGGCAAGTTTCGAGATTGTACGAGGGATAGTTGGCAAGTTTCGACGTTGTGCCAGGACAGGTTGACAAGTTTCGAAGGTTGTGCCAGGACAGGTTGACAAGTTTCGAAGGTTGTGCCAGGACAGGTTGACAAGTTTCGACGTTGTGCTAGTGAACTGTGCCAGCATAATATTTTCTTTTGATCGTTAACATACTGACCTGCAAGTAGGTCTCGTGGAACTGTGTCGTGTTGTTCGTCCGTCGTAGGCGACGATGACCACTCTCATCATATTTGTATTTGACCTGTACTAGGCCGCAACTTGTGTCCTCTGGTGGCTTACTAGCCCTAGGGTTTTGGATACAGTCCTTCCTGGCGCGACGTTTCAACGTGTAACTGTACAAGTCCGTAGATCAACATTTGGGGGGGGGGATGCTGGACCAGACGTAGAACCTTCCCAAGGACAAACCCAGGGTTGCCAGATTGGCCATTTAAAGGCAAAATTCTCAAAATAATTTGGCCTTTTTTAGATGGTTTGGATTCAAATATTTTTTTTTGCTTTTTGGCCTTTTTTTGGCTTTTTTTTTCTTTTAAATTAAAAATAAATATAATATTTATATACAAAAGTTATCTTTATCACAAAAAAATAAATTTAATAAAACAAAAATAAAGCCATAAGTCTGTTAGAGCCAGGGCTGAGCTTTTACTCACTAATAAATACTGTAAGGACTTCGTCGTGTCACCAAGACTGCTTTATGACTTGACATCTGATAAAGTTTATAATACTGCAAAAAGCAGTCTATAGGAAAAGGATGACATGGAGCTTCTCTTTCAAATTTGTATGTTAGTATCATAGTCGAATTATTTTGTGAGTACAACCATACATATAACATTGGCATGTACACATTTATCAACCCTTTTCTTCTGGTTCAACCTTAATTTTCGATAGTTAACATCACGCGATTTTGGCAAATTTTTCACTGTATTTTCAGCCCTGGTCACACGTTATAAAGAGATAGATCACACTCCAATATGACGTAACAAAGCAGCAACCCCCATAAAAGTGGTATTTAATGTAATATTGTAACACGTGTGAAGCCATTTAAAACGTAATTAAATAAATTGTAAGCAATAAAATATTTAAGTGGAGCTTTTATTTAGGGTTACACTTTAATTTGACGTCACAGTTCTTCAAAGCCCCTCCCCCACGTCATACATCGTCACAAATCTGTGACCCCCTCCCACCCCCTGGGTGCGTGACGTCATTTTTGTTGACATGTTTCATATAACATAAGTTTATCTTTTCTTTTTTTGGCCTTTTTTTGCCGACATTTTGGCTTTTTACCCAAATTATAATCTGGCAACCCTGGACAAACCTCTTATCCAGACTTATTTGGCAATACACTGTATTCGGCCGCTGTCCGTGGTTCATTCTCTTCCTTACAGTTAGACTTTCGACATTACTTAGATCAGTGCTACTCAAAGTGGTGGTCCGCGGACCGGTGCCGGTCCGTGGGCCACCTACCACCGGTCCGCAGTAGTTATCAAGAAAGGACAGGGGGAAAAATCGAACTATAATCCTCCGTTTGCAACCACTAAAACTAATCCGTAAAAAGATGTCAACTTTTCGTCAATATGTACATAAAAGGAAATAAATAAAATAAAATAGATTACATTTCGTTCCCATATCAGTACAGATAAAATAGTTCACCGGCCCCTGGAGCAAAGGAAAAATTCCTGCCGATCCGCCATACTAAAAAGTTTGAGAAACACTGAATCAAATTGTACAGTGATCGTAACCACATATGTTAAAGGACCACATTCAATGAGAAAATATCCGCCTATAACCAGCGGGTTTAGTCCAGTACACGCCAACACCAACATCTACATCACGCCCCACAGCTACCACCCTCCCAACTACCACGGACATCACCTGCAACCTGCAACCACACTAAACTTTCATTATAACCCCTACCACCATTGTCACCATCATCATCGCTACCATTACCACCATAATCTATAACACTACCACCATCGTCCCTTCACCAGCCATTGCCACTAACACCACCATCATTGCAGGTTGATATGACTTTTCCAAACTCCCATAAGCCATGATTTGGCCTCTTAAATGGATTAAAATTGTATATATATATATTTAAATTGTTTCTTTCTCTCAACAGACGCACAGGTAACTGGATAAAAGTGGGTATTATAGACTGGATGATCCGGCATTTACTCACAGAATGTATAAAATATCCAGTCTCATACAGCTCTATGACATCTCGATGTCCGGTCTCATGTAGCTTGATGACATCTCGATGTCCGCATTGTCTGGTCTGCTTGATGTGACATTTTCACAGTGACCTCCAATGTCAATGACAAGTAAACTCTGGACGGCCCAGAGGTGTCGGCCCAACATCACCCACATACGGCCGAAAGGTCAGGTCTTAAGTGACCGCTAGGTCAGACTGATGGGCTTAACAAGACAGAACATGAAGCAACCGCCAAATAGCGTTGAAAGTTTTTAAATAGACAGGTCAGTGTACCAGGAAGTGACGTGGTAAAAGCTTTCTGTTAATCTCTCTCTCTTTCTGCCTATCTCCCTCTCTCTCTCTCTTAAAAATAGTTTTTGAGTATAAACATAATGAGAAGTGAACAATGGTTCCACGTGCTTCCAGAGAAGAGCTATTTACCCATGAGTTGTCCTGGAAGGCGGACATGAAAACCATTCAAAGGATCTTACTGACGTAAGTGGGTTAATGCCGTTGCTATGGCATATTTCAGGGGTTCACAAATTCTTTGTAACATAATTGAGTCAAGCAGAGTGACCCAACAAAAAGTCAGTTTACTTTAACGAACGTGTTTAAGAAAGGAATTTATTTGTATCTTTAATAATATATATATATATATTATTACTAGTGTATTACCCGTCAAAAATGACGGAATTTTTCAAAATAAATACATTTCAGCTGAAATGTATTTATTTTGAAAAAAATACTCATCAGAAAAAAAAATTAAGTATTACGGAACTTTCATTTATTTTATTTATTTTTATTTTATTCATAAATTTTTATATTGCACAATTTTATGTTGAACGTTCGAAAAGAGTTATTTTTGGTGCAGTAATTTGGTGCGCTGCTTTCTAAAATTAAAGAAGCGCTGTAAAAAATAAATAATTATATGACGTCATTGTTTTAGCTTATATTTAAATTTTGGAAAAGGGAACGATGTAAAAGTATGATTTGAGGATTTATAATTATAAAATACTTTGTGTACATTTCAGCTAGTTTAATATTTCGTATTTTTAAAACAAGGATAAGTTACTTGGGCTTTTGACTAAAAAAATGTTGGCGCCGTAGGTGCCACGGCGCCCCAGCGCAACCTAGTTTATTATAATAATACTAACATGAAAACACAACTCATAAACTAAAACATGTTGGATGCATTCATTAGCAGGGATATTACATGCGTACACTAGCAGGGCATATTACATGTATAGACTAGATGGGCATGTTACATGTATAGACTAGAAGGGCATGATACATGTATAGACTAAAAGGGCATGTAACATGTATAGACTAGTAGTGCATGTTACATGTATAGACTAGAAGGACATGTTACATGTATAGACTAGAAGGGCATGTTACATGCATAGACTAGAAGATCATATTACATGTATAGACTAGAAGGGCATGTTACATGTATAGACAAGAAGGGCGTGTTACATGCGTAGACTAGCAGAGCATATTACATGTATAGACTAGAAGGGCATGTTACATGTATAGACTAGAAGGACATGTTACATGTATAGACTAGAAGGGCATATTACATGTATAGACTAGAAGGGGAAGGTACATGTATAGACAAGAAGAGCATATTACATGTATAGACTAACAGGGCATGTTTAATGCATAGACTAGAAGAGCATATTACATGTATATACTAGAAGGGCATGTTACATGTATAGACTAGAAGGGCATGTTACATGCATAGACTAGAAGAGCATATTACATGTATAAACTTGAAGGGCATGTTACATGTATAGACTAGAAGAGCATATTACATGTATATACTAGAAGGGCATGTTACATGTATAGACTAGAAGGGCATGTTACATGTATAGACTAGAAGTGCATGTCACATGTATGGACTAGAAGGGCGTGTTACATGTATAGACTAGAAGGGCATGTTGCATGTATAGACTAGAAGAGCATATCACATGTATAGACTAAAAGGGCATGTTACATGTATAGACTAGAAGTGCATGTTACATGTATAGACTAATAGAGCATATTACATGTATAGACTAGAAGGGCATGTTACATGCATAGAATAGCCGATCATATTACATGTAGAGACTAGAAGGGCATGTTACATATATAGACTAGCATATTATATTACATGTATAGACTAGAAGGGCTTGTTACATGCATAGACTAGAAGGGCGTGTTACATGTATAGACTAGAAGGGCATGTTGCATGTATAGACTAGAAGAGCATATCACATGTATAGACTAAAAGGGCATGTTACATGTATAGACTAGAAGAGCATATTACATGTATATACTAGAAGGGCATGTTACATGTATAGACTAGAAGGGCATGTTACATGTATAGACTAGAAGTGCATGTCACATGTATGGACTAGAAGGGCGTGTTACATGTATAGACTAGAAGGGCATGTTGCATGTATAGACTAGAAGAGCATATCACATGTATAGACTAAAAGGGCATGTTACATGTATAGACTAGAAGTGCATGTTACATGTATAGACTAATAGAGCATATTACATGTATAGACTAGAAGGGCATGTTACATGCATAGAATAGCCGATCATATTACATGTAGAGACTAGAAGGGCATGTTACATATATAGACTAGCATATTATATTACATGTATAGACTAGAAGGGCTTGTTACATGCATAGACTAGCAGAGCATATTACATGTATAGACTAGAAGGGCATGTTACATGTATAGACTAAAAGGGCATGTTACATGTATAGACTAGAAGGGCATGTTACATGTATAGACTAGAAGGGCATGTAACATGTATAGACTAGTAGTGTATGTTACATGTATAGACTAGAAGGACATGTTACATGTATAGACTAGAAGGGAATGTTACATGCATAGACTAGAAGAGCATATTACATATATAGACAAGAAGGGCGTGTTACATTTATAGACTAGAAGGGCATGTTACATGTATAGACTAGAAGGGCATGTTACATGTATAGACTAGAAGGGCATGTTACATGTATAGACTAGAAGGGCATATTACATGTATAGACTAGGAGGGCATGTTACATGTATAGACTGGAAGGGCATGTTACATGTATATACTGGAAGGGCATGTTACAGGGCATAGACTAGCAGAGCATGTTACATGTATAGACTATAAGGGCATGTTACATGTATAGACTGGAAGGGCATGTTACAGGGCATAGACTAGCAGAGCATATTACATGTATAGATTAGAAGAGCATATTACATATATAGACAAGAAGGGCGTGTTACATTTATAGACTAGAAGGGCATGCTACATGTATAGATTAGAAGGGCATGTTACATGTATAGACTAGAAGGGCATGTTACATGTATAGACTAGAAGGGCATGTTAGATGTATAGACTAGAAGGGCATATTACATGTATAGACTAGAAGGGCATGTTACATGTATAGACTGGAAGGGCATGTTACATGTATATACTGGAAGGGCATGTTACAGGGCATAGACTAGCAGAGCATGTTACATGTATAGACTATAAGGGCATGTTACATGTATAGACTGGAAGGGCATGTTACAGGGCATAGACTAGCAGATCATATTACATGTATAGATTAGAAGGGCATATTACATGTATAGACTAGAAGGGCATGTTACATGTATAGACTAGAAGGGCATGTTACATGCATAGACTAGAAGGGCATATTACATGGATAGACTAGATGGGCATGTTACATGTATAGACTAGAAGGGCATGATACATGTATAGACTAAAAGGGCATGTAACATGTATAGACTAGTAGTGCATGTTACATGTATAGACTAGAAGGACATGTTACATGTATAGACTAGAAGGGCATGTTACATGCATAGACTAGAAGATCATATTACATGTATAGACTAGAAGGGCATGTTACATGTATAGACAAGAAGGGCGTGTTACATGCGTAGACTAGCAGAGCATATTACATGTATAGACTAGAAGGGCATGTTACATGTATAGACTAGAAGGACATGTTACATGTATAGACTAGAAGGGCATATTACATGTATAGACTAGAAGGGGAAGGTACATGTATAGACAAGAAGAGCATATTACATGTATAGACTAACAGGGCATGTTTAATGCATAGACTAGAAGAGCATATTACATGTATATACTAGAAGGGCATGTTACATGTATAGACTAGAAGGGCATGTTACATGCATAGACTACAAGAGCATATTACATGTATAGACTTGAAGGGCATGTTACATGTATAGACTAAAAGAGCATATTACATGTATATACTAGAAGGGCATGTTACATGTATAGACTAGAAGGGCATGTTACATGTATAGACTAGAAGTGCATGTCACATGTATGGACTAGAAGGGCGTGTTACATGTATAGACTAGAAGGGCATGTTGCATGTATAGACTAGAAGAGCATATCACATGTATAGACTAAAAGGGCATGTTACATGTATAGACTAGAAGTGCATGTTACATGTATAGACTAATAGAGCATATTACATGTATAGACTAGAAGGGCATGTTACATGCATAGAATAGCCGATCATATTACATGTAGAGACTAGAAGGGCATGTTACATATATAGACTAGCATATTATATTACATGTATAGACTAGAAGGGCTTGTTACATGCATAGACTAGAAGGGCGTGTTACATGTATAGACTAGAAGGGCATGTTGCATGTATAGACTAGAAGAGCATATCACATGTATAGACTAAAAGGGCATGTTACATGTATAGACTAGAAGAGCATATTACATGTATATACTAGAAGGGCATGTTACATGTATAGACTAGAAGGGCATGTTACATGTATAGACTAGAAGTGCATGTCACATGTATGGACTAGAAGGGCGTGTTACATGTATAGACTAGAAGGGCATGTTGCATGTATAGACTAGAAGAGCATATCACATGTAAAGACTAAAAGGGCATGTTTCATGTATAGACTAGAAGTGCATGTTACATGTATAGACTAATAGAGCATATTACATGTATAGACTAGAAGGGCATGTTACATGCATAGAATAGCCGATCATATTACATGTAGAGACTAGAAGGGCATGTTACATATATAGACTAGCATATTATATTACATGTATAGACTAGAAGGGCTTGTTACATGCATAGACTAGCAGAGCATATTACATGTATAGACTAGAAGGGCATGTTACATGTATAGACTAAAAGGGCATGTTACATGTATAGACTAGAAGGGCATGTTACATGTATAGACTAGAAGGGCATGTAACATGTATAGACTAGTAGTGTATGTTACATGTATAGACTAGAAGGACATGTTACATGTATAGACTAGAAGGGAATGTTACATGCATAGACTAGAAGAGCATATTACATATATAGACAAGAAGGGCGTGTTACATTTATAGACTAGAAGGGCATGTTACATGTATAGACTAGAAGGGCATGTTACATGTATAGACTAGAAGGGCATGTTACATGTATAGACTAGAAGGGCATATTACATGTATAGACTAGGAGGGCATGTTACATGTATAGACTGGAAGGGCATGTTACATGTATATACTGGAAGGGCATGTTACAGGGCATAGACTAGCAGAGCATGTTACATGTATAGACTATAAGGGCATGTTACATGTATAGACTGGAAGGGCATGTTACAGGGCATAGACTAACAGAGCATATTACATGTATAGATTAGAAGAGCATATTACATATATAGACAAGAAGGGCGTGTTACATTTATAGACTAGAAGGGCATGCTACATGTATAGATAAGAAGGGCATGTTACATGTATAGACTAGAAGGGCATGTTACATGTATAGACTAGAAGGGCATGTTAGATGTATAGATTAGAAGGGCATATTACATGTATAGACTAGAAGGGCATGTTACATGTATAGACTGGAAGGGCATGTTACATGTATATACTGGAAGGGCATGTTACAGGGCATAGACTAGCAGAGCATGTTACATGTATAGACTATAAGGGCATGTTACATGTATAGACTGGAAGGGCATGTTACAGGGCATAGACTAGCAGATCATATTACATGTATAGATTAGAAGGGCATATTACATGTATAGACTAGAAGGGCATGTTACATGTATAGACTAGAAGGGCATGTTACATGCATAGACTAGAAGGGCATATTACATGGATAGACTAGAAGGGCATATTACATGTATGGACTAGAATGGCATTTTACATGTATAGACTAAAAGGGCATGTTACATGCATAGATTAGAAAGGCATATTACATGGATAGACTAGAATGGCATATTACATGTATGTACTAGAAGGGCATTTTACATGTATAGACTAGAAGGGCATGTTACTTGCATAGACTAGCAGGTCATGTTACATGTATATATGAGCAGGGCAACTTTGGACTAGAAGGGCATGTTACATGTAAAGACTAAAAGGGCATGTTACATGTATAGACTAGAAGGGCATGTTACATGTATAGACTAGAAGGGCATGTAACATGTATAGACTATTAGTGCATGTTACATGTATAGACTAGAAGGACATGTTACATGTATAGACTAGAAGGGCATGTTACATGCATAGACTAGAAGAGCATATTACATATATAGACAAGAAGGGCGTGTTACATTTATAGACTAGAAGGGCATGCTACATGTATAGATTAGAAGGGCATGTTACATGTATAGACTAGAAGGGCATGTTACATGTATAGACTAGAAGGGCATGTTACATGTATAGACTAGAAGGGCATATTACATGTATAGACTAGAAGGGCATGTTACATGTATAGACTGGAAGGGCATGTTACATGTATAGACTAGAAGGGCATATTACATGTATATACTAGAAGGGCATGTTACATGTATAGACTGGAAGGGCATGTTACATGTATATACTGGAAGGGCATGTTGCATGTATAGACTAGAAGAGCATATCACATGTATAGACTAGAAGGGCATGTTACATGTATAGACTAGAAGTGCATGTTACAGGTATAGACTAATAGAGCATATTACATGTATAGACTAGAAGGGCATGTTACATGCATAGAATAGCCGATCATATTACATGTAGAGACTAGAAGGGCATGTTACATATATAGACTGGAAGGGCATGTTACATGTATAGACTAGAAGGGCATATTACATGTATAGACTAGAAGGGCATGTTACATGTATAGACTGGAAGGGCATGTTACATGTATAGACTAGAAGGGCATGTTACATGTATAGACTGGAAGGGCATGTTACATGTATATACTGGAAGGGCATGTTACAGGGCATAGACTAGCAGAGCAAGTTACATGTATAGACTAGAAGGGCATGTTACATGTATAGACTGGAAGGGCATGTTACAGGGCATAGACTAGCAGAGCATATTACATGTATAGATTAGAAGGGCATATTACATGTATAGACTAGAAGGGCATGTTACATGTATGGACTAGAAGGGCATGTTACATGCATAGACTAGAAGGGCATATTACATGGATAGACTAGAAGGGCATATTACATGTATGGACTAGAATGGCATTTTACATGTATAGACTAGAAGGGCATGTTACATGCATTGACTAGAAGGGCATATTACATGGATAGACTAGAATGGCATATTACATGTATGGACTAGAAGGGCATTTTACATGTATAGACTAGAAGGGCATGTTACTTGCATAGACTAGCAGGTCATGTTACATGTATATATGAGCAGGGCAACTTTGGACTAGAAGGGCATGTTACATGTATAGACTAAAAGGGCATGTTACATGTATAGACTAGAAGGGCATGTTACATGTATAGACTAGAAGGGCATGTAACATGTATAGACTAGTAGTGCATGTTACATGTATAGACTAGAAGGACATGTTACATGTATAGACTAGAAGGGCATGTTACATGCATAGACTAGAAGAGCATATTACATATATAGACAAGAAGGGCGTGTTACATTTATAGACTAGAAGGGCATGCTTCATGTATAGATTAGAAGGGCATGTTACATGTATAGACTAGAAGGGCATGTTACATGTATAGACTAGAAGGGCATGTTACATGTATAGACTAGAAGGGCATATTACATGTATAGACTAGAAGGGCATGTTACATGTATAGACTGGAAGGGCATGTTACATGTATATACTGGAAGGGCATGTTACAGGGCATAGACTAGCAGAGCATGTTACATGTATAGACTAGAAGGACATGTTACATGTATAGACTGGAAGGGCATGTTACAGGGCATAGACTAGCAGAGCATATTACATGTATAGATTAGAAGGGCATATTACATGTATAGACTAGAAGGGCATGTTACATGTATAGACTAGAAGGGCATGTTACATGCATAGACTAGAAGGGCATATTACATGGATAGACTAGAAGGGCATATTACATGTATGGACTAGAATGGCATTTTACATGTATAGACTAGAAGGGCATGTTACATGCATAGACTAGAAGGGCATATTACATGGATAGACTAGAATGGCATATTACATGTATGGACTAGAAGGGCATTTTACATGTATAGACTAGAAGGGCATGTTACTTGCATAGACTAGCAGGTCATGTTACATGTATATATGAGCAGGGCAACTTTGGACTCATGTTTAAATTATTTACGACAAGAACCAAAACAAACAAACAAACAAATTCCGAGTGGGTTTTTTTATGTTTGACTGTTGCTTTTTTCCCCAGTAAATATTCTGACTTGTCTTCTGTTATCCCTTACACTTGTAAGATTTGTGTCAAACATTAGACAGATCCCAAATTTGTATTTTCAAGAATTTCTCCAGAGCCATCTGCAGTCTCATCTAGAGCCATCTGCAGTCCCATCTAGAGCTAGCCCTCTACCAACCTTGAACAAGTTTTCAATAAACGTTATTTTTTTAATGCTGTAGATAAAAATTAACGAGTTCCAGATCACAAAATTTCTCTTTTCGCCATTATGGAGGGAATAGCCAAGGCTATAATAATCATTGTAAATAAAAGGGAGTTTGAGAAATTTGATAATATTAAATGACCTTTTTGACACGATCTCTACCTGGCCTTGACCCACATTACTCCAATACAAAGGCTCGCGGCTCTTCCAGCTCATCACTCGTCTAGGCGATATACGGCGTAAGTTCAGATTCACCCGCAGTGTAACTGCAGACGAAACAAGGAACAAAGCGATACTCAGAACCCGTATTCGATCTCGTCCTTGTGTCTATGGGACCGTGTTGACCCAGACGCTGCCAGGCCGAATTTTCGTCTGGTCTGTCCAACTTTGTGCATCCACCTCCCACCCACCCCGTCTCTGTCGCTCTCTCTCTATGTTTTTCCTGTCTCTTCTCGCTCTCCCCTCCCCCTCTCTGTTTCTCCCTGTCTCTTCACTCTTTCTCCCTCTCCCCCTCTCTTTCTGTTTCTCCATGTTTCTCCCTGTCACATCTCTCTCTCCCTCTCTCTCCCCCTCTCTTTCTCTCTCTCTGTCTCTCTCACTCTGTCTGTCTCTCTCTCAGGGGCGGATTAAGACTGCACGGGGCCCCTGGCTGCAATTCAAACTGGGGCCCTATCCAGCCAGTGTACATTTAGATAAAATGATTGCTAGCAGCTAATATAAGACTGTAACTTGTAAATATTCATCCAAAACGATTATTCATGAAAAAACCGAATTCGAAGAAATAACTTTTTGCCGGTATCCTAAAATTGAGTGTAAAAGACAATTTATAAAATTAAAAAACACATGAAAAAAAATTTCACACCCCACCCGGGGATCGAACCCGCCACCGCTTGCACAATAAGCCTTAGTACTTCACATTCAACCACGAGAGCTCATTTGAGGTTGTCAATTTAAAATGTATATATAATATTTTAAAATAATTTCTGTTATTGAGCCTATCAAATCAGGTTTTTTTGACTGCTAAGACTATCGTGTGGGAAAAGAGATCATTTTAATAGATGAGATTTTATTAATTTATCATATTTTCAGCAATTCATGTATACATTTGTCCACATTTATTATAAAATATGCTAAGTTTGGGGGCCCTAAATCATCGGGGGCCCCTGGCTTTAGCCCGTTCAGCCCCCCTTAATCCGCCATAGCTCTCTCTGTCTGTTTTGTTTGTTTTTGGTTGTTCTTTCGTCCTACAAATTTAAAAACAACCTAAACAACACTGTCTGCGCCTCAAGTTTAGATCAGGATTGTGGGCAAAAATTTCGTTTCATGTTTACGGGGACTTTAGAAAACATGACTTCATCATAATCTCCGCATTAATCATGCACAAAGAATTATTAATCCAACAATTGCTGACTTCGTTGTGTCATTGCATGTTTTAAAATCGGATTACCTGGCCAGGCCCTCTCTACTTGATGTTGGATTACCTGGCCAGGCCCTCTATACTTGATGTTGGATAACCTGGAAAGGTCCTCTCTACTTGATGTTGGGTTACCTGGCCAGGTCCTCTCTACTTGATGTTGGATTACCTGGCCAGGCCCTCTCTACTTGATTTTGGATTACCTGGCCAGGCCCTCTCTACTTGATGTTGGGTTACCTGGCCAGGTCCTCTCTACGTGCTGTTGGCTAAGACAACCTGCGTGATAGAACTTGTCGAATAACGCACTGAACATGTATTTCCTTATTGTTCATAGAACTTGTCAAATAATGCAGAGAACATGTATTTCCTTATTGTTCATAGAACTTGTCGAATAACGCACTGAACATGTATTTCCTTATTGTTCATAGAACTTGTCAAATAACGCACTGAACATGTATTTCCTTATTGTTCATAGAACTGGTCAAATTATACATTGGACGTGTCTTGTCTTATTGTTCATAGAATTTGTTAAATAACACATTAGACTTGTCTTCTATAATTATTGTTCCTAGAACTTGTCAAATAACGCACTGGACATGACTTGTCTTATTGTTCATAGTCAGTCGTTGTTCTTGGGCAAATTTCATTGAATTAGTGAAATTTTTAAAAAATTATTAAATTTTAAAAAAGATTGTTGGTGACTTTTGGGACTTGCAAATCAAAATTGGGTTCAAACTTGTTAAATACACAGAATCGGAAAGATAAATATTTTATAAGACTTTAAAAGACTTCAGTACTTTGGAAACTTTGAAAATCTTTTCAAATTATTTTTGACGGAGTAACAAACTTTGGTGGAATCCACACTGTAAAAATATATAACCTACATAAACCAACACATTGAGCGGTACTTCACTGGTTTCAGCTGCCATTAGGTTACCGTATTCCTGGGGGACTAACAATAGCTTATCGCTTATTAAACGTTAACGATAAGTTAATGCAGGGGTCGGGAAACCATGGCTCGCGAGCCAGACGTGGCTCTATTGATGGCTGCATCTGGCTCTCAGACAAATGTTCGATGATAAATTTTTTAAAAGTTTATTCAGACTCCTTTGAAATACATATAAAACAGCATTACAATGTTATTAAAAAGGGTTCAGAGACATAATTAAGTGTTGAAATTACACAAAATGCACACATTTACTTATATTTTTAGTTTTAAACATAATGTATGGCTCTATATATGGCTCTCACAGAATTGCTTTTCAAAATATGTGGTATTAATGGCTATCTCAGACAAAAAGTTTCCCGACCCCTGAGTTAATGTAACGTTTTAAAAAGGTACATCGACACCCTTCCGTTTAATGCAACCCACATGAGGCTAGTTGACCCCTTGCTCAGTCACAATTAAAATATAATCGTAAGAAAGCTTCAAACATTCTGGTACAAGCAAATAAACTTAGATGGAATAATTTTGTGTGTGTGACAATTTCAAATTTTATTGAATCCATTCCAAGCCAGACACATTCGCGATATAGGCTCCTAATATAATGCTAATGGCATCTTCCATTCCAATTAACCTTGACATTTGTGAGAGCTCGTCCCTTTGTCAATCATTAGCACCTAACATAGTTAAAAACAGAGAATTATAAGATAAGAAAAAGAGCCGTTAAAATTAATAAATTAAAAGTGAAATATTCAAATACAAAGCCATGATATTTACAATATACCATAAAATAAATTTTTTCTTAATGCAAGACTGTTTTTTTTTAAAGATCGAATACAGAAATAATCTTTTTTTTAAAAAGTATTTTAAAATATTTACATTTGAGTGGGATCGGGGATGGGGTATAACCTCCTATTTTTGCAAATTGTAAAACAAATATTTTCCCTGACTGAGACATCATATTCATGTAATGTCAGGAAAAGCACTGTTTTAAAGTATGAAAATCCTGGTTACATTGACATTAACAAACAACCTAGAAAAGCTGCTTTGCATTACAAATGAAAACCATCTATATATCTATCTATATGTATGTACAACCGAGCATGACGAATGGCCCTCGCTGGGGTTCGACCAATGTATCGAGACCAACAATGGTCCTTGCGTTTCACTTGCATTGTTCCTTCACAGAAAACGTGAGATTCGTAGTGTACTGGTTATCACGTCCGCTTCATACGGGGAAGGTTCTCGGTTCAAGCCCCTGCGAAATTTTTTTTGTTTTTTTATACGTTTTTAAAAATGTCTGTTTTTGCGCGTTCATTTACCACTTTATTGCCAACACTAGCTGACCTGCTGCGTAGCATGCGCGCTAACGATTTAGTGACGGGTGAAGACTTCCTGAAAGACACAGTTGTCAAAATGGGGTGGGTTTGGGCAAACGACTGTGAGTGAATGAAAAGAAGGAACTCTGGAGAGACCCGCGGCGTAGCATACGCCACAGACTTGCTCATCATAGACAGTGCAAATAAAGGTCTTGGGGGGGGTGAGAGTAAAGACCCAAAAAGCAGCACTAATTAAAAAATATAACGAGTAAAAGTGAAGACATGCACACTGAGGATGTTCTTATCCGCCTCCCATTTAATACCACCATCCCTTAAACATAAACTGTGATTGGCCGACCCTAGCGAGCGTTATTCATATTTAGGGTTGTCAATTGCGTGTTTTTTTTTGTTTTTTTTTGAAAACCGACTATCGATTATGTAACTCCGATTTTAAACTGATTATCGTTTTATAGCTGACTTCATAGAAGTTAGGGGTGTGCCGAATTTCGCATGCAAATGTCTCGAAACCAACAATGAGTTGGCAGTCCCCCCCCCGCCCCCCAACCGACGTTCCCTCGCGTTATTTTGATTTCTTCGGGCTGTAGTTTGTGTCCGTTCCTTCTCCACTTTCTTTTCACTTTCCATGAGCAAGCCTGTGGCGTATGCTGCGCCGCGGGTAGTATCTCCTCCTTAAAAAAGAGCCAAACACCATTCTTGTTCTTTCAAAATCCGCAACATCTTTGATACATGTCCCAAATATGATGCCGATAACATCTTTCATCCTATCAACCTTGCCATTTGCGAGATCGCCTGTCTTCGTCAATCATTTATTAAGGCAATAACGCTATCAATGCATTTTTTATAGTGCAGTTACGGAATTTCAGTTGAAGTAATTTATCCCTCTTTAGAAAATAAAGGGCCTCGTTTATATTTTAGCATTGACTCGTATAGTTACGGACGTTATCCATGTAACACATTGATCTGTTGAGAAATAATCTACATAGACGCAGTCAAATAAATGCGTTAATTTTTCTTATACTCTAGCAGCATTCTAGCAATTATTATAATACAACACTCCCGTTTGTTTAACAATGGTCAATTTCCAAGGCCGCAATAATCCATTAAAAGGGCAAAAGTGATCCATTAAAAGTGCTCCACTGACACATTGAAAGGTTTGCAATGATCCATTGAAACTGCCGAAGTCATCCATTTAAAGGGCTGCAATGGTCCATTCAAATGGCCCAAGTCATCCATTTAAAAGGCTGCAATTATCCATTCAAATGGCCAAAGTCATCCATTTAAAGGGCTGCAATGATCCATTCAAAATGCCGAAGTCATCCATTTAAAGGGCTGCAATGGTCCATTGAAACTGCCGAAGTCATCCATTTAAAGGGCTGCAATGATACATTCAAATGGCCGAAGTCATCCATTTAAAGGGCTGCAATGATCGATTCAAACTGCCGAAGTCATCCATTTAAAGCGCTGCAATGATCCATTCAAATGGCCAAAGTCACCCATTTAAAGCGCTGCAATGATCCATTCAAATGGCCAAAATGGGGGTTGCACCCTAGGTAGGTCATTGATGATCCCCCGCATTGCGGCGATCCTAACCATTGAGACTCGTATGCTTTGCCGGGGTGGCGCCGAAGTGGTAGCGGGTTGTAGTAAGGCAATTCCACCCCTCCTTGTGAGGTCAACTTAGTGGGAGGCATCCTCGACTTTCTGTCTTAGATGCCCAGGTGGCCGCTTCAGAAGCGACCGCTCCGGGGTTCCCAGCTGTCAACGTCCTTTTCTGGGGGAGGGGGCCAGATAGCTGGGAGGGTCTTCCAGGAAGACCCATGAAGAGCACTAGGCTCGGGGCTTCTGATTTTCTTCCACATGTAGGATCAATGGCCGAAATCATCCATTTAAAGTGCTGCAATGATCCATTGAAAGAACCACAATCATCCATTTCACGGGCCCCATTCAATCATTTAAAGGGCCCCAGGGATCCATACAAAGGTCCCTAGGATGACGTCACGGCATAAGAGCCTTGTCTACAGGCGCCCCACCCTAAATGACCTTGCACTGAGGTGCAGCGTGACCTTTCAACATCTACCACACCGATCACACACACACACATCCACACGGGCTAACCTCCCTTGTCTGGTCTGCTGCCGCGATGTAGCAGATGTGAGCTTGAGACGGCGGGAAGTAGAGTGTGAGAGAGGGAGAGAGAGGAGGAGATGTATGAGTGGGGACTGGGGTAGATAGTCTTGTAATGCTTCAAAGATTTGTTCTCATCCTACTCACCCCCCACCCGATCAGACGTGGGTGGTTGCTAAATATAAAAATGAAGCATTCAAGGGGTTACGGTTGACGAGGTGCGGTGTTACCTAGTAAATAGTTAAATGTGCAAACTACTCATGTCTTAATACAAACATACATATGAGCAAACAAACCATGTTTTAATATTAATACAAACATACATATGAACGAACAGACCATGTTTTAATATTAATACAAACATACATATGAGCGAACAGACCATGTTTTAATATTAATACAAACATACATATGAACGAACAGACCATGTTTTAATATTAATACAAACATACATATGAGCGAACAGACCATGTTTTAATATTAATACAAACATACATATGAGCGAACAGACCATGTTTTAATATTAATACAAACATACATATGAGCGAACAGACCATGTTTTAATATTAATACAAACATACATATGAGCGAACAGACCATGTTTTAATATTAATACAAACATACATATGAGCGAACAGACCATGTTTTAATATTAATACAAACATACATATGAACGAACAAACCATGTTTTAATATTAATACAAACATACATATGAGCGAACAGACCATGTTTTAATATTAATACAAACATACATATGAGCAAACAGACCATGTTTTAATATTAATACAAACATACATATGAGCGAACAGACCATGTTTTAATATTAATACAAACATACATATGAGCGAACAGACCATGTTTTAATATTAATACAAACATACATATGAGCGAACAGACCATGTTTTAATATTAATACAAACATACATATGAACGAACAAACCATGTTTTAATATTAATACAAACATACATATGAGCGAACAGACCATGTTTTAATATTAATACAAACATACATATGAGCAAACAGACCATGTTTTAATATTAATACAAACATACATATGAGCGAACAGACCATGTTTTAATATTAATACAAACATACATATGAGCGAACAGACCATGTTTTAATATTAATGCAAATATACATATGAGCAAACAGACCATGTTTTAATATTAATACAAACATACATATGAGCAAACAGACCATGTTTAAATATTAATACAAACATACATATGAGCGAACAGACCATGTTTTAATATTAATACAAACATACATATGAGCGAACAGACCATGTTTTATTATTAATACAAACATACATATGAGCGAACAGACCATTTTTTAATATTAATACAAACATACATATGAGCGAACAGACCATGTTTTAATATTAATACAAACATACATATGAGCGAACAGACCATGTTTTAATATTAATATAAACATACATTTGAGCAAACAGACCATGTTTTAATATAAATACAAACATATATATGAGCAAACAGACCATGTTTTAATATTAATACAAACATACATATATACAAACTGACAATATCTTAATACAAATATACGTTTGAGCTAACAGACTACCGTATATACTCTTTCGCAAGCCGACCTTTTTTTGGACAAAATCTAGGGGGGAAAGAAAATTTGGGGGATCGGCTTACGAGCGGGTCATTAAAGAATTTCTGCATGGATATTGAATATCGATATTGTTATTGTATATCATCAAGGTCCTTTTCTACATTCTATAAGATTCGACTGCTCTACCAGAAGCTATAATTTATTACTAAACACCTGCACTTACCTTATTTTATCATTTTATTAATTTATTTTTTTAACGTTTTAATAAATTGTTTTACTTTTTTTTTCAACAACGAATTTTAATGTACGCGCTTTCGTCACTGTTTACCAATGAATTTTTTTGGGGGGTGTAAATACCGATAACTCTTGCCTAACAAAGAGCACAAAGAAAAAGATAGGCAGTACAAAGTAAACAATCATAATGACTGATTTAGCTTGTAGGTTTTTTTTTAAATGTGTACCATTTTGTTTAAGCTGTCCTATTATTTTTGGGGTGTCGGCTTGCGAGCGGGTTATTCACTTTTAATACTTTTCTCTTCCAAAAGTGTGTGTGGGGGGGTGGGGGTCGGCTTATGAACGAATTGGCTATCGAACGAGTATATACGGTAGTTTTTAATACTAATAAAAACACACATAACTGCAAACTGACAATATCTTAATACAAACATACATGTGTGCGAAATGGCCATATCTTAATACAAATATACAAACTAACAAGTCTTTCGGTGCAACATTTTAAGGTCTCTACAAACATAAAAATGTGCAAACAGATCATTTCTTACTACAAACACTCATTTGTGAAAAGTAATATTACAAACAATTTTTGCTAATTTGATCTTTTTTAATACAATCTTCAACTCTAATTTAGTTTTTAATCCACTCTTAAACTCTAATCCAGATACTTATTGTCTGCCAAAAATCCTTTTCACCCAAATTATTAAGCTATTTGAAAACATATTTTATTTTAATTAAAGTCTATTTTAAAATTTATTATTTTTTAAAATTTTGTTTAAAAAAAAATAATTTTTTTGTGTGTTAAAGCTAATGTGATGTCTATATTATTTCATAAACAATCACATGTATGAAATGACAAGTTTTTAGATCCATATTTTAACTTAATATATCACCCCCAAACCCTCATCAGCTTCAATATATTTGGACTCACGCTAGTCTTGTCCGGTATTGGTGTTTCCCAATCACCAGCTAACCAATTGCTTTGAGGTACTGCTTTCAGGATTACTCAGTCAAATTTAGGGATTCAACCATCGTAAACGAACCCTTGCCGAATGGAATAGGGGGCCGTCCATAAAGTACGTCACGCTCCAGAGGGGGGAGGGCGGTGTAAGAAAGTGTGACAGTTTGTGACAGGGGGGGAGATCTGGCCATTTGTGACATCACGCTGTTTTATATTAAATTTTGATTATTTTGTTAATAAAAAACAACATTTTTATTAGAAAGTTTGACGTACTTTAGGGGGGGGGGTGGGGGGTCTGAGATGTGTGACAGTTTGTGACAGGGGGGAGGGGGGGGTAAAAACGGTCAAAAATAGCGTGACGTATTTTATGGACGGCGCCTAGAAACTTCTGTATGATATAAGGGTAGATTCAGACGGGCCTTCCTTTGAGAGTCATATCATGGTAGAACTAGTTCTTAGAGTCTATATCGTGGAAGAACTAGTTCTTAGAGTCTATATCGTGGTAGAACTAGTTCTTAGAGTCTATATCATGGTAGAACTAGTTCTTAGAGTCTATATCATGGTAGAACTAGTTCTTAGAGTCCATATCATGGTAGAACTAGTTCTTAGAGTCCATATCATGGTAGAACTAGTTCTTAGAGTCCATATCATGGTAGAACTAGTTCTTAGAGTCCATATCATGGTAGAACTAGTTCTTAGAGTCCATATCATGGTAGAACTAGTTCTTAGAGTCCATATCATGGTAGAACTAGTTCTTAGAGTCCATATCATGGTAGAACTAGTTCTTAGAGTCCATATCATGGTAGAACTAGTTCTTAGAGTCCATATCATGGTAGAACTAGTTCTTAGAGTCCATATCATGGTAGAACTAGTTCTTAGAGTCCATATCATGGTAGAACTAGTTCTTAGAGTCCATATCATGGTAGAACTAGTTCTTAGAGTCCATATCATGGTAGAACTAGTTCTTAGAGTCCATATCATGGTAGAACTAGTTCTTAGAGTCCATATCATGGTAGAACTAGTTCTTAGAGTCCATATCATGGTAGAACTAGTTCTTAGAGTCCATATCATGGTAGAACTAGTTCTTAGAGTCCATATCATGGTAGAACTAGTTCTTAGAGTCCATATCATGGTAGAACTAGTTCTTAGAGTCCATATCATGGTAGAACTAGTTCTTAGAGTCCATATCATGGTAGAACTAGTTCTTAGAGTCCATATCATGGTAGAACTAGTTCTTAGAGTCCATATCATGGTAGAACTAGTTCTTAGAGTCCATATCATGGTAGAACTAGTTCTTAGAGTCCATATCATGGTAGAACTAGTTCTTAGAGTCCATATCATGGTAGAACTAGTTCTTAGAGTCCATATCATGGTAGAACTAGTTCTTAGAGTCCATATCATGGTAGAACTAGTTCTTAGAGTCCATATCATGGTAGAACTAGTTCTTAGAGTCCATATCATGGTAGAACTAGTTCTTAGAGTCCATATCATGGTAGAACTAGTTCTTAGAGTCCATATCATGGTAGAACTAGTTCTTAGAGTCCATATCATGGTAGAACTAGTTCTTAGAGTCCATATCATGGTAGAACTAGTTCTTAGAGTCCATATCATGGTAGAACTAGTTCTTAGAGTCCATATCATGGTAGAACTAGTTCTTAGAGTCCATATCATGGTAGAACTAGTTCTTAGAGTCCATATCATGGTAGAACTAGTTCTTAGAGTCCATATCATGGTAGAACTAGTTCTTAGAGTCCATATCATGGTAGAACTAGTTCTTAGAGTCCATATCATGGTAGAACTAGTTCTTAGAGTCCATATCATGGTAGAACTAGTTCTTAGAGTCCATATCATGGTAGAACTAGTTCTTAGAGTCCATATCATGGTAGAACTAGTTCTTAGAGTCCATATCATGGTAGAACTAGTTCTTAGAGTCCATATCATGGTAGAACTAGTTCTTAGAGTCCATATCATGGTAGAACTAGTTCTTAGAGTCCATATCATGGTAGAACTAGTTCTTAGAGTCCATATCATGGTAGAACTAGTTCTTAGAGTCCATATCATGGTAGAACTAGTTCTTAGAGTCCATATCATGGTAGAACTAGTTCTTAGAGTCCATATCATGGTAGAACTAGTTCTTAGAGTCCATATCATGGTAGAACTAGTTCTTAGAGTCCATATCATGGTAGAACTAGTTCTTAGAGTCCATATCATGGTAGAACTAGTTCTTAGAGTCCATATCATGGTAGAACTAGTTCTTAGAGTCCATATCATGGTAGAACTAGTTCTTAGAGTCCATATCATGGTAGAACTAGTTCTTAGAGTCCATATCATGGTAGAACTAGTTCTTAGAGTCCATATCATGGTAGAACTAGTTCTTAGAGTCCATATCATGGTAGAACTAGTTCTTAGAGTCCATATCATGGTAGAACTAGTTCTTAGAGTCCATATCATGGTAGAACTAGTTCTTAGAGTCCATATCATGGTAGAACTAGTTCTTAGAGTCCATATCATGGTAGAACTAGTTCTTAGAGTCCATATCATGGTAGAACTAGTTCTTAGAGTCCATATCATGGTAGAACTAGTTCTTAGAGTCCATATCATGGTAGAACTAGTTCTTAGAGTCCATATCATGGTAGAACTAGTTCTTAGAGTCCATATCATGGTAGAACTAGTTCTTAGAGTCCATATCATGGTAGAACTAGTTCTTAGAGTCCATATCATGGTAGAACTAGTTCTTAGAGTCCATATCATGGTAGAACTAGTTCTTAGAGTCCATATCATGGTAGAACTAGTTCTTAGAGTCCATATCATGGTAGAACTAGTTCTTAGAGTCCATATCATGGTAGAACTAGTTCTTAGAGTCCATATCATGGTAGAACTAGTTCTTAGAGTCCATATCATGGTAGAACTAGTTCTTAGAGTCCATATCATGGTAGAACTAGTTCTTAGAGTCCATATCATGGTAGAACTAGTTCTTAGAGTCCATATCATGGTAGAACTAGTTCTTAGAGTCCATATCATGGTAGAACTAGTTCTTAGAGTCCATATCATGGTAGAACTAGTTCTTAGAGTCCATATCATGGTAGAACTAGTTCTTAGAGTCCATATCATGGTAGAACTAGTTCTTAGAGTCCATATCATGGTAGAACTAGTTCTTAGAGTCCATATCATGGTAGAACTAGTTCTTAGAGTCCATATCATGGTAGAACTAGTTCTTAGAGTCCATATCATGGTAGAACTAGTTCTTAGAGTCCATATCATGGTAGAACTAGTTCTTAGAGTCCATATCATGGTAGAACTAGTTCTTAGAGTCCATATCATGGTAGAACTAGTTCTTAGAGTCCATATCATGGTAGAACTAGTTCTTAGAGTCCATATCATGGTAGAACTAGTTCTTAGAGTCCATATCATGGTAGAACTAGTTCTTAGAGTCCATATCATGGTAGAACTAGTTCTTAGAGTCCATATCATGGTAGAACTAGTTCTTAGAGTCCATATCATGGTAGAACTAGTTCTTAGAGTCCATATCATGGTAGAACTAGTTCTTAGAGTCCATATCATGGTAGAACTAGTTCTTAGAGTCCATATCATGGTAGAACTAGTTCTTAGAGTCCATATCATGGTAGAACTAGTTCTTAGAGTCCATATCATGGTAGAACTAGTTCTTAGAGTCCATATCATGGTAGAACTAGTTCTTAGAGTCCATATCATGGTAGAACTAGTTCTTAGAGTCCATATCATGGTAGAACTAGTTCTTAGAGTCCATATCATGGTAGAACTAGTTCTTAGAGTCCATATCATGGTAGAACTAGTTCTTAGAGTCCATATCATGGTAGAACTAGTTCTTAGAGTCCATATCATGGTAGAACTAGTTCTTAGAGTCCATATCATGGTAGAACTAGTTCTTAGAGTCCATATCATGGTAGAACTAGTTCTTAGAGTCCATATCATGGTAGAACTAGTTCTTAGAGTCCATATCATGGTAGAACTAGTTCTTAGAGTCCATATCATGGTAGAACTAGTTCTTAGAGTCCATATCATGGTAGAACTAGTTCTTAGAGTCCATATCATGGTAGAACTAGTTCTTAGAGTCCATATCATGGTAGAACTAGTTCTTAGAGTCCATATCATGGTAGAACTAGTTCTTAGAGTCCATATCATGGTAGAACTAGTTCTTAGAGTCCATATCATGGTAGAACTAGTTCTTAGAGTCCATATCATGGTAGAACTAGTTCTTAGAGTCCATATCATGGTAGAACTAGTTCTTAGAGTCCATATCATGGTAGAACTAGTTCTTAGAGTCCATATCATGGTAGAACTAGTTCTTAGAGTCCATATCATGGTAGAACTAGTTCTTAGAGTCCATATCATGGTAGAACTAGTTCTTAGAGTCCATATCATGGTAGAACTAGTTCTTAGAGTCCATATCATGGTAGAACTAGTTCTTAGAGTCCATATCATGGTAGAACTAGTTCTTAGAGTCCATATCATGGTAGAACTAGTTCTTAGAGTCCATATCATGGTAGAACTAGTTCTTAGAGTCCATATCATGGTAGAACTAGTTCTTAGAGTCCATATCATGGTAGAACTAGTTCTTAGAGTCCATATCATGGTAGAACTAGTTCTTAGAGTCCATATCATGGTAGAACTAGTTCTTAGAGTCCATATCATGGTAGAACTAGTTCTTAGAGTCCATATCATGGTAGAACTAGTTCTTAGAGTCCATATCATGGTAGAACTAGTTCTTAGAGTCCATATCATGGTAGAACTAGTTCTTAGAGTCCATATCATGGTAGAACTAGTTCTTAGAGTCCATATCATGGTAGAACTAGTTCTTAGAGTCCATATCATGGTAGAACTAGTTCTTAGAGTCCATATCATGGTAGAACTAGTTCTTAGAGTCCATATCATGGTAGAACTAGTTCTTAGAGTCCATATCATGGTAGAACTAGTTCTTAGAGTCCATATCATGGTAGAACTAGTTCTTAGAGTCCATATCATGGTAGAACTAGTTCTTAGAGTCCATATCATGGTAGAACTAGTTCTTAGAGTCCATATCATGGTAGAACTAGTTCTTAGAGTCCATATCATGGTAGAACTAGTTCTTAGAGTCCATATCATGGTAGAACTAGTTCTTAGAGTCCATATCATGGTAGAACTAGTTCTTAGAGTCCATATCATGGTAGAACTAGTTCTTAAAGTCCATATCGTGGTAGAACTAGTTCTTAGAGTCCATATCATGGTAGAACTAGTTCTTAGAGTCTATATCATGGTAGAACTAGTTCTTAGAGTCCATATCATGGTAAAACTAGTTCTTAGAGTCCATATCATGGTAGAACTAGTTCTTAGAGTCCATATCATGGTAGAACTAGTTCTCAGAGTCCATATCATGGTAGAACTAGTTCTTAGAGTCCATATCATGGTAGAACTAGTTCTTAGAGTCTATAACATGGTAGAACTAGTTCTTAGAGTCCCTATCATGGTAGAACTAGTTCTTAGAGTCCATATCATGGTAGAACTAGTTCTTAGCGTCCATATCATGGTAGAACTAGTTCTTAGAGTCTATATCATGGTAGAACTAGTTCTTAGAGTCCATATCATGGTAGAACTAGTTCATAGAGTCCATATCATGGTAGAACTAGTTCTTAGAGTCCATATCATGGTAGAACTAGTTCTTAGAGTCCATATCATGGTAGAACTAGTTCTTAGAGTCCATATCATGGTAGAACTAGTTCTTAGAGTCCATATCATGGTAGAACTAGTTCTTAAAGTCCATATCGTGGTAGAACTAGTTCTTAGAGTCCATATCATGGTAGAACTAGTTCTTAGAGTCCATATCATGGTAGAACTAGTTCTTAGAGTCCATATCATGGTAGAACTAGTTCTTAGAGTCCATATCATGGTAGAACTAGTTCTTAGAGTCCATATCATGGTAGAACTAGTTCTTAGAGTCCATATCATGGTAGAACTAGTTCTTAGAGTCCATATCATGGTAGAACTAGTGCTCAGAGACCATATCATGGAGCAACTCACGTCTAAAAACCATGTCATCGACTGACACACTTGTAAAAGACCATATTAGGCGAATAATTAAAACCTAAGAGACCTTAATCATGGAAACGCCTGCCCCGAACGTGTATATGCAATTAAATAAATGAATATTTTACGACTCCAGAAATAGAACTTCTTGCTGGCCAATAGGAAAAGTTCGATGATTCCTTCCTTCGTTGAGGAGAGTAAAGAATGCTCGGCCTTAGGTTTATGTGTTGTTGAAAAATCAACATTTTGACTCAAATATCTGAGCGGGGATCTTTTTTAGTTGTAGGCTATTTTCAGTGTAGCTTATGCTAAGAAGGTCACTGACACGAACAGGAAACAAAATGGTGAACTCATGTTCTGGAATGTACACAGTCTTATTTCGGGAAGTTCGTTGTCACACATACACTCACCAGACGTGGACTTAGGGGAATGGTTTGGGGTGAAGGGGAAGCGTGGGGTGTTCAGGTCTAGTAGCGACAAAATCCTAGGACGCTGAAGTTTAATCATAACTGTGATTAAAATGAGTAAAAATGTACACCGATAAAGAGAGGAAAGATGTACTGCCATGTTTTGGAAATAGCTAGTCATAAATTCGTACATACGTATATTGATTGCAAAGAAACTTATCAGCAATTTACAGCAGAAAAGCGCTGCCTTAAAGGTGTTATTTTTATGAAGAAGACATGTAAGCATACGTTACACGCGGAAATACAGACTAATTTGTTTTTTTTTGTGAAGATTTTCTTTACTACAACGAATCAGTTTCTGCCCTCCGGTTGTCATGTGACTAAATTGTGAACTGAGCTTCCTAACTATGGGGCATTAAACGTACAGCTGGACACAAGTATTGGTATGTACGGAGCTGGATTTACCGTTAGGATTAGGTGCCCTGAAATAAGCCTCAGATATACTCGGCCTGGGGCACCCAGGTGTTGAAGTGCCTCCCTACCTATGAACGAGGGTCATTCTCTGATACTGAGAACATTCAAACTAAGAATTGCATCCCTTTGAGCAGGGGTCGGCGAACTTTTTTGCCCGTTACCCCAAAATAGAAAATTTTATGTTCTTGTTACCCCCGAAGGGGCGAGGTCCAGCCCACACTACTTGGGATTTCTGGGAGCTTTGTAATATATTAGATGATGTTTATGATAGTATTGAATTAATTTTCGCTGTTCATTTCTAAAAATAATAACATATCTACATTTGATCTTAGTTAGTTCGATACAAAATCAACGAAACCTTTTGTCGTTTGTATTTCGCTCAACTTTCAGATATTTTTCAGATGGAAACTATTCATATTTGTAATGTGAAAGAAAAAGCGGAGTTAATTAAGAGGGGTGGGGGTAGCGCGGGGAGCCCAGTTACTCAAGTTAGTGACCCATGGTCTTGAGCATCCAAGTAACATTGAATTTCTCTAACCAGATAAAACAATAAACATATGAGATATTCAAAGACAACATAAACACTGATACAGAAGGAAAGATGAACGGGGATAAGGTGGGGGGGGGGAGTAGAGAACGTGATTGAGTGATAGGGGAGGGAGAGTGAAGAAGATATTTGAGAGAAATTTGACTTTCTCATTGGGTAAAAAAGAGAGACAGAGAGACCAAAGAGATTGCGACTGAAAGAGTAAGAGAGAGAAAGAGAGAGAGAGAGAGAGAAATATGGAGAAAAGGAGGGAGAGAGAATGGGAGAGAGGGAAGGAGAGGAGAGCGAGACATAGAGAAGGAGAGAGAGCAGGAGGGAGAGACAGAGCGAGAGAGAGAGAGAGAGAGAGAGAGAGTTTTAAAAAAGTCAGCCAAAGGAAATGTGAAGGAAAGACAGAAAGTTTTTGTTGTACATGATGAACAGAGTTTGATGATGCCAACAACTTTGTTACTTTCGTGATAAACATGAGATACAAACATGAGATACAAACATGAGATACAAACATGAGATACAAACATGAGATACAAACATGAGATACAAACATGAGATACAAACATGAGATACAAACATGAGATACAAACATGAGATACAAACATGAGATACAAACATGAGATACAAACATGAGATACAAACATGAGATACAAGCATGAGATACAAACATGAGATACAAACATGAGATACAAACATAAATAAAACATAAAATGTTTTATCTCTTGTCTAAATACTGCAAAGTGACCATGCAATTGCTTGTAAGTTACTGGGAAATATTTTGTAATGAATTTTTTTTTAATCATGAAGTGGACTCTATTAAATGAACTAATTTTGGAACTTTGTAGGATACAAGGTGTTGTCTGTTTTCTGTTTGGGTTTGAAAATAAGTCTCTTTGTCTGTCTATATTGTTGTGTGGTTTTTTTTAAATTATTCTTTTACATTTTTAAATTCTATTACATTTTATTTTTACTATGATTTTTATATAGCTCGGCTATATTTATATTTTATATTCTACAAATTTAATAAAAAATACTATTATGGATTTTTAAAATGTAAATAAATTGTAATAATGGGATCGCCTTAAATGTTTAAATGTTTACGTTGTCTTATCATTGTAACTTAATTGAAAAAAAATTGTAATATAAATATATATATATATATATATATATATATATATATGTATATATATATATATATATATTTATATATATATATATATATCTAATATATAAATAAAATCGATTGTCGTTTTGGTCTGCCTAGGCGCTTTTATATATATATATATATATATATTTAGATAACATCTGAGATTATTGATTTGTTGATCATTGACTTTGTCATTTGGCAGAACCAGAGAAAATTGATTGGTAGAAAAAATCTGATCTTAGTCAGCAGAACCCGAGAATCGGTGTTAACAACGTTTGCCTTAATCTTTCCAAAAATGTTTTAAAAAAGAAGTAAAAAAAAATAATTCTAATCCCTTCCTTCTGTGGTGTGTTGAAATGTGGGTCACATTCTCTTCCGTCAAATTTGTGTGTGTTTGCGTGTGAGAGTGTGTGGGTGTGTGTGTGAGGTTTTTTTTTAAAGTAAGAGTTTTTTTTAATTAAGTATTTTAAAAACAAATTTTGGTTTGCCCTGTCTGTTGTCTGCTGTGAGTTTTCAGTTTTTGGTTTGCCCTGTCTGTTGTCTGCTGTGAGTGTTTCAGTTTATGGTTTGCCCTGTCTGTTGTCTGCTGTGAGTGTTTCAGTTTTTGGTTTGCCCTGTCTGTTGTCTGCTGTGAGTTTTCAGTTTTTGGTTTGCCCTGTCTGTTGTCTGCTGTGAGTGTTTCAGTTTTTGGTTTGCCCTGTCTGTTGTCTGCTGTGAGTTTTCAGTTTTTGGTTTGCCCTGTGTGGTGTCTGCTGTGAGTGTTTCAGTTTATGGTTTGCCCTGTCTGTTGTCTGCTGTGATTGTTTCAGTTCACTTCCTCCCCATCCAACTTTGTTGTTGTTGTTGTTGCTGTTTAAGTAGATGTCAAGGTTTTTTTTTAGGTTAACATCGAGTGACGAAGGAACTAGGTTCTTACACAAAAATTGTGAGTTCAAATTTCATTTTTCTTGAATTGTTCAATTTCAATTTATATTATAACATAATTTACATTAGTTGGACAATTGGTCACTATTCCATCAGTCCCTTCTGGTCACTATTCCATCAGTCCCTTGTGACCAATATTTCATCAGTCTCTTATGGTATTTATTCCATCAGTCACTCGTGGTATCTAATCCATCAGTCCCTTGTGGTCACTAATCCATCAGTCCCTTGTGGTCACTATTCCATCAGTCCCTTCTGGTCACTAATCCATCAGTCCCTTGTGACCACTATTCCATTAGTCCCTTCTGGTCACTATCCCATCATTCCCTTGTGGTCACTATTCCATCAGTCCCTTGTGATCACTATTCCTTCAGTCCCTTCTGGTCTTTATTCCATCAGTCCCTTGTGACCACTATTCCATCAGTCCCTTCTGGTCACTATTCCATCAGTCCCTTGTGGTCACTATTCCATCAGTCCCTTGTGACCCCTATTCCATCAGTCCCTTCTGGTCACTAATCCATCATTCAATTGTGACTACTATTCCATCAGTCCCTTGTGGACACTATTCCATCAGTCCCTTGTGGTCACTATTCCATCAGTCCCTTGTGACCACTATTCCATCAGTCCCTTCTGGTCACTAATCCATCATTCAATTGTGGTCACTAATCCATCATTCCCTTGTGGTCACTATTCCATCAGTCCCTTGTGGTCACTAATCCATCAGTCCCTTGTGTTCACTAATCCAACAGTCCCTTGTGGTCACTATTCCATCAGTCCCTTGTGGTAACTAATCCATCAGTCATTTGTGGTCACTAATCTATCATTTAATTGTGGTCACTAATCCATCATTCAATTGTGGTCACTAATCCATCAGTCCCTTGTGGTCACTAATCCATCATTCAATTGTGGTCACTAATCCATCAGTCCCTTGTCGTCACTAATCCATCAGTCCATTGTGGTTATTAATCCATCATTCCCTTGCGGTCACTATTCCATCAGTCACTTGTGGTCACTATTCCATCAGTCCCTTGTGGTAACTAAACCATCAGTCCCTTGTGGTCACTAATCCATCATTCAATTGTGGTCACTAATCCATCATTCAATTGTGGTCACTAATCCATCAGTCCCCCTTGGTCACTAATCCATCAATCCCTTGTGGTCACTAATCCATCAGTCCCTTGTGGTAACTAATCCATCAGTCCATTGTGGTCACTAATCCATCATTCAATTGTGGTAACTAATCCATCAGTCCATTTTGGTCACTAATCCATCAGTCCCTTGTGGTCACTAATCCATCATTCAATTGTGGTAACTAATCCATCAGTCACTTGTGGTCACTAATCCATCAGTCCCCCTTGGTCACTAATCCATCAGTCCCTTGTGGTCACTAATCCATCATTCAATTGTGGTAACTAATCCATCAGTCCTTTGTGGTCACTAATCCATCAGTCCCTTGTGGTCACTAATCCATCAGTCCCTTGTGGTCACTAATCCACCAGTCCAAACATGGTACATGCACGGCTAGTTAAGTGCTCTCACATCCTGTTCACCATACCCATTTTTAGTAAGGTTTAAGCATTATATACTAACTTGGTACTCTAATTCAAAAATGTTTTCCTTGAAATAAGTTTTTGAACAGGTGTACCAATGTTTCCTTTAAGCTGCGCGGCTGCGCGACCGCGCAGGTATCTGATCTACGCCGCGCAGTAGTTTAGAATTACCGCGCATCAAATTTGTTAAAATATTCCACACATAATGGATGCTGGGCAACTTTGCAAACGAATTTTTTTTTATTTGCACACGGATCAATGAACCTTAGAGGGAACATTGCAGACGACGTGACACGTAATCATGTCGTCAACAGGTGATTGTCACATTTGGCTATAATACCAGTTAAATGATGTCACAATGGGAATTTGACTACAGGTAAATCTGTTGATATGTATGACAACAGGGAAAACATTTGACATGTGGGTTTTGCTACATGTGAGTTATGTTACATGTTGGAATGCCAATAGGTAAATGATTTTACAGGTGTGTATGACAACAGGTAAGTTATGTGACGTGTAGGAATGCCAATAGGTAAATGATGTTACAGGTGGGTATGACAACAGGTAAGTTATGTTACATGTACGTATGCCAATAGGTAAATGATGTTACATATGGATCTCTGGTGTAGTTTATTACATGTGACTATATTGCTTGTAACATGACGGACAGTGGTCAGTAGTCAGTTTCCACGCCCAGAAACTAAACGTACTTGGACACAAATTCGTTCTATTTTTAAACGCCACTTTACGGGAATGTGACACCTCGCCGAGTTGTCGTATTTAGACAAGGGGCACGTCGTGCCGACCATACCTTCAAGGCCAGCAAATATTTCGCCAGGCCATTGACGCTACTCCCGGGCAGAGTTCCAACGATCTGCGGCGACCTGGGACAAAAACGGTGGTCAACAAAACAGGAACGGACTCCACGGGGATCTGAGTCAGGGCCTGGGCTACCTATCGCTTGACGCGTGACGCACGGCATACCTGACGGCTGATCCTAGTCCGGACCCGGTGCACAAAATAACAACTAACCTTTAAATTCTTTAAAAGCACCGGTGGTACAGGGTATCATATCTAAATTTAGATTCATTTACAAGGTCAAACACAGGAGTGGGTTTTCCCAATTGTGTACGTGTGTGTTGGTGGAGAGGGGGTGGTGTTTTCTTGGAATCCTTGGTCTTTCTTCAGATTTGAAGACAAAGAGACGGAACAAAGTACGCAGAAGGTGACAGAGCCAGTTGGAAAGAGGAAGAAATATGAGGCCAGATTTAACCTTTAACAAAGCGTTTATCTGGTTAGGAAATAAAACAAACCCGTAAAAACAAAGTTTTTGACTATAAATCCCTTATATATGAGACATAACTAACAGTATTGATTCTTTTCAAACGCGACAAACATTTACAGACTGAATCTGTCTTAACTCAACTTTACTTCATAACCCTGGTGGGGGGAGATGGGTGGGGGGAATGGGTGGGTGGGGGGAGAGGGGCAAAGTCTGGTCACTGATCGCTTGACCGAGCTCAGCGTGACACGTAAAATGTAAACAAAAGCACGCCGGTACTTCGATGGGTCGCGTCAACGCGTCAACTCAAACTCTCACGTGGGGAAAAAAACAATAACAAACAGTGAATTTGAATTACATGCGTTATATTAGGATAAACTAAAAATGCATTAATTTAATTACGGTACGTTCGATCGATCTGAACTTTTGATACGATGCATTGTTAGGAGAGACGGGTAAGTGTGCCAAATTTCAGCTCGATCGGATCACGGGAAGTGGGTCATTTTTGACTTTTGTTTTTCCGCCCGCCCGCCCAAGACAGACAGAGAGAGATGACGACAGAGACGGCGGTGAAGTTAATGTAAGGGATTTTTAAAAAAGTATATACCAATAAACTCAATAGTTATATAGTGCTAAGAAAGTTCTCACCAATATATTCAATGATTATAGATTAAAAAGAATGTATATACCATATACTTATAAAATCAATGGCTCTTAATTAGAAACAAAGTATACATCAATAAACCCAGATATGACAATTAAGATGGGAATATCGTGTAGTGTACAACCCAGGTAGTCAGGGCTTAATGGCAGGGTCGGATTAAGACTGCATGGGACCCCTGGTGGCAATTCAAACTGGGGCCCTATCCAGCCAGCGTCGCTTTAAAATAAAATGATTGATAGCAGCTAATAGAAGACTGTAACTTGTAACTAAATAGTCCATTGGTTCCTTGCTCGTGCTTTGTCTGTACTACGGGATCGGCCTTCCCAGCCAATAAGATTATTCATGAAAAAACCGAACACGAAGAAAAAACTGTTTGCAGGTATCCAAAAATTGAGTGATTTTTTTTTAATTTTTAAAGGAAAATGAAAAATAAAAAATATTCCCCCACTGGGAATCGATCCCGACATCGCTGCCACCAGAAGCCAACACACTTCCACACGAACAAGAGAACTTGACAGAAGTGCTAAATTTAAATAATATAAACAATATTTTTTAACATTTTCTCTTATTTAGCCGATCAAATCAGGTTTTTCGATTACTAAGACTGTCGGGTCCGATTAGCGATTAGATAAATAGATGATATTTTATTGATTTATTTAATTTATGATATTTTCAGGGATTCATGCAATCATTTGTACACCTTTCTTATAAAATAAACTAAATTAGGGGGCCCTTAAATCATCGGGGGCCCCTGGCTTTAGCCCGTTCAACCCCCCCCCCTTAATCCGCCATAGCTTAATGGTAGTAATCCCTTACATATTATCAGTGTACAGGACAGTGTTAGAATTCCTCAAAGTCATATGTTAGTGTAGTAGTGGCAGTGTTAAAATCCCTCAAATGTTAGTTTACAAGTCGTCAGTGTTAGAATCCCTCATGAGTAAGTCTAGTAGTGGCCAATGTTAGAATCTCTCATAAGTTAGTGGCCAGTGTTAGAATCTCTCATATGTTAGTGGCCAGTGTTAGAATCTCTTATATGCTAGTGGCCAGTGTTAGAATCTCTCATATGTTAATGGCCAGTGTTAGAATCTCTCATATGTTAGTGGCCAGTGTTAGAATCTCTCATATGTTAGTGGCCAGTGTTAGAATCTCTTATATGCTAGTGGCCAGTGTTAGAATCTCTCATATGTTAGTGGCCAGTGTTAGAATCTCTCATATCTTAGTGGCCAGTGTTAAAATCTCTCATATGTTAGTGGCCAGTGTTAGAATCTCTTATATGCTAGTGGCCAGTGTTAGAATCTCTCATATGTTAGTGGCCAGTTTTAGAATCTCTCATATGTTAGTGGCTAGTGTTAGAATCTCTCATATGTTAGTGGTCAGTGTTAGAATCTCTCATCGTTAGTGGCCAGTGTTAGAATCTCTCATATCTTAGTGGCCAGTGTTAAAATCTCTCATATGTTAGTGGCCAGTGTTAGAATCTCTTATATGCTAGTGGCCAGTTTTAGAATCTCTCATATGTTAGTGGCTAGTGTTAGAATCTCTCATATGTTAGTGGCCAGTGTTAGAATCCCTCATATGTTAGTGGCCAGTGTTAAAATCTCTCATATGTTAGTGGCCAGTACTAGAATCTCTCATATGTTAGTGGCCAGCAAGTTAAAATCTCTGACATGCTTACTTGATACCTTAGGTCTTAAGTGCAGTCACTGAACATCAAACCAAGTTATTAATGTTATCACGTCGTTAAATTTCAGTTCAAGACTTCCCTCTCCTCCATGTCACCTCTACACACGCTGCCGTCTCCCCAATCCCACCGAGATATATACTTTGTACTTGCACAGCGTTTAGTGTACGTCACACTGACTTCTATTTATAGTATTGTCAGCTTTGTCCAAAGGTTATGAACGAGTCAACGTGACACGATCGAGCAATGCAGTCACATCGATTACACAGAGGTCCTCAAACGAAACTGTTTTATGAGACCTATAAATGTCAAGTAACTATAGTGGATAGTGGATTGAGACCTATAAATGTCAGGTAACTATAGTGGATAGTGGATTGAGACCTAAATATGTCAGGTAACTATAGTGGATAGTGGATTGAGACCTATATATGTCAGGTAACTATAGTGGATAGTGGATTGAGACCTATATATGTCAGGTAACTATAGTGGATAGTGGATTGAGACCTATATATGTCAGGTAACTATAGTGGATAGTGGATTGATACCTATATATGCCAGGTAACTATAATGGATAGTGGATTGAGACCTAAAAATCTCAGGAAACTATAGTGGATTGAGACCTATAAATCTCAGGAAACTAAAGTGGATAGTGGATTGAGACATATAAATCTCAGGAAACTATTATGGATAATGGATTGAGACGTATAAATGTCATGAAACTATAGTGGATAGTGGATTGAGACGTATAAATGTCATGAAACTAAAGTTGATAGTGGATTGAGACGTATAAATGTCATGAAACTATAGTGGATAGTGGATTGAGACGTATAAATGTCATGAAACTAAAGTGGATTTTGGATTGAGACCTAAAAATCTCAGGAAACTATTATGGATAATGGATTGAGACGTATAATTGTCATGAAACTAAAGTGGATAGTGGATTGAGACGTATAAATGTCATGAAACTATAGTGGATTGAGACGTATAAATGTCATGAAACTAAAGTGGATAGTGGATTGAGATGTATAAATGTCATGAAACTATAGTGGATTGAGATTGAGACTTTTTTAGAATTTTTTTGTTATGAAACTTTTGCTTTTAAACAAATGTAATCTTCATGAGTAATGTTTTTCTCCCTTGAAAATTATATATTTTTAAAAATGTTATTGTTGTATTATTAATATTAAAATGTTCCTTTTAGTTGGAGATAGAATGCAACTATAGGATGAGACGTCTGGATACATGTGAAGTGAATACGTGATGAGATAGAATGTAACTATAGGATGAGACGTCTGGATACATGTGAAGTGAATACGTGATGAGATAGAATGTAACTATAGGATGAGACGTCTGGATACATGTGAAGTGAATACGTGATGAGATAGAATGTAACTATAGGATGAGACGTCTGGATACATGTGAAGTGAATACGTGATGAGATAGAATGTAACTATAGGATGAGACGTCTGGATACATGTGAAGTGAATACGTGATGAGATAGAATGTAACTATAGAATGAGACGTCTGGATACATGTGAAGTGAATACGTGATGAGATAGAATGTAACTATAGGATGAGACGTCTGGATACATGTGAAGTGAATACGTGATGAGATAGAATGTAACTATAGGATGAGACGTCTGGATACATGTGAAGTGAATACGTGATGAGATAGAATGTAACTATAGGATGAGACGTCTGGATACATGTGAAGTGAATACGTGATGAGATAGAATGTAACTATAGGATGAGACGTCTGGATACATGTGAAGTGAATACGTGATGAGATAGAATGTAACTATAGGATGAGACGTCTGGATACATGTGAAGTGAATACGTGATGAGATAGAATGCAACTATAGGATGAGACGTCTGGATACATGTGAAGTGAATACGTGATGAGATAGAATGTAACTATAGGATGAGACGTCTGGATACATGTGAAGTGAATACGTGATGAGATAGAATGTAACTATAGGATGAGACGTCTGGATACATGTGAAGTGAATACGTGATGAGATAGAATGTAACTATAGGATGAGACGTCTGGATACATGTGAAGTGAATACGTGATGAGATAGAATGTAACTATAGGATGAGACGTCTGGATACATGTGAAGTGAATACGTGATGAGATAGAATGTAACTATAGGATGAGACGTCTGGATACATGTGAAGTGAATACGTGATGAGATAGAATGCAACTATAGGATGAGACGTCTGGATACATGTGAAGTGAATACGTGATGAGATAGAATGTAACTATAGGATGAGACGTCTGGATACATGTGAAGTGAATACGTGATGAGATAGAATGCAACTATAGGATGAGACGTCTGGATACATGTGAAGTGAATACGTGATGAGATATAATGTAACTATAGGATGAGACGTCTGGATACATGTGAAGTGAATACGTGATGAGATATAATGTAACTATAGGATGAGACGTCTGGATACATGTGAAGTGAATACGTGATGAGATAGAATGTAACTATAGGATGAGACGTCTGGATACATGTGAAGTGAATACGTGATGAGATAGAATGCAACTATAGGATGAGACGTCTGGATACATGTGAAGTGAATACGTGATGAGATAGAATGTAACTATAGGATGAGACGTCTGGATACATGTGAAGTGAATACGTGATGAGATAGAATGTAACTATAGGATGAGACGTCTGGATACATGTGAAGTGAATACGTGATGTAAAAAAATGATGTGAATATAAAGCATATTGTTATGAATATATAATGGAAATAAATGGGATGACTAAATGTTATAAAAACAGCATTTAACTACAGAATATAACTTCTGAATGTCTAGTTCATGTCAAGTTAGGTCAAGGACCAAAATTTGTCACGAAACCAACTCACACCAGGTGGTCGGCGAATCCATTGCTAATGTCACAGTGTCCTTCTAGTGACACCTTTGTTGCTGACCTGGTCCAGTGACAAATATTCACCAGTGACAGTCACGTCTCCACGGGCTTAATGTGACGTCACGGTGAGGTCACTCACAAGCTGACCTTTCAAACGTTTCTTTACCACACGTGCAGCCAACTCGTCTGCTTGTTGTGAACCGGGTGACCGCCCTTTAAAATGAACTTAGTTATTTACCTTTGTGATGTTGACTTAAGCCAACAATAGCTTCTTTATGGTAGTATCTGACTTGAGCTAACAATAGCTTCTGTATTTGTAGTAGATGACTTGAGCTAACTATAGCTTCTGTATGTGTAGTATCTGTTGAGAAAACTTCTTTTCAAAAAAGATGATTATACAAATACTGTAGTGTGATTAGTGTCGATTCTGTTGTTTTCTATTCAAATGGAATTTATTGAACTAATGTATCTATCAAAGTAGTGAAATTTTCAAATTATTTTTACTTAGTGCCTATTCAAATAAAATATATATTCAAACAGCATCTATTCAGATAGAGTCTATTCAAATACTGTATATTCAAATTGTGTCTATTCATTTAATTAATGTTCATGTAGTTTCTGATAAAATATGGTCTATTAAGAAATGTTCTCTTCAGATAGCTTCTATTGAGTCTAGGATAGAGTCTTTTCAAAAAGTTTGTGTCTTTTCATACAAGACCTATTCATACAGTTTCTATTCAGATATTGTCTGATCAGCTAGAGAGCATCCAGATAGTGTCTATTCATATTTTAACTGTTAAGATCGTGTCTATCAATGTTTCCTCTAAGGTTCGTTGGTCCGTGTGCAAAGTAAACAAACAACTCGTTGAACAGCTTCCGTTTTTGGTTTTGTTTGTCTACGCGTGAGCAATATTTTACCAAATTTGCTGCGCGGTAATTCTAAATTGCTGCGCGGCGTCGGTCATATATCTGCGCGGCCATGCAGCCTCGCAGCTTAAAGGTAATATTTGTTTTCTTTTCATAATGTAACTGTTGAGACAGATAGTGTCTATTCGGATAGTGTTTGTTAAGATAGTACACATGGTTCATAAGTTTCCACAATGTGTTGCATGCTGTTATTTCCAACACAACATAAACAATGACAAGAGTATCGTCGCCTCATTCAAAGCTTGCTAACACCGCCCTGTTCTTCCTAAATGTGTTGTTCTCCGATGATGAAAGACAAGATATTGAGGCCCGTTGATTCCGAACATGACAAAATTGTCATCTGTAACTACTGCATGCGTAAACGTGCCAGTGACGTTGAGTGCACCGAACAACACCACGCAGGCGCGTTCTCTTCTATGCATGACTAAAAAATGGAAACTGTTTGTCCGCTCAGTTAATGGCTCAATGTCTCTGATATGACTAATTGTCACTATAACGATTCAGACTTATTTCACTCTCTCCAGCTCATTCCCTATATATCTCTCCATCTCATTCCCCATATATCTCTCCATCTCAATCCCTATATATCTCTCCATCTCATTCCCCATATATCTCTCCATCTCAATCCCTATATATCTCTCCATCTCATTCCCCATATATCTCTCCATCTCAATCCCTATATATCTCTCCATCTCATTCCCTATATATCTCTCCATCTCATTCCCCATATCTCTCTCCATCTCATTCCCTATATATCTCTCAATCGACCAATCTCTCTGGTGTTTATAATCTACAATCTACACCATTTCGAGATCTTAATACCCCCCCCCCAATATTACAGCGAGACAACCTGGTTAGACGTCTGTTGTTAAAAATAGCAGCCGACTTGCGTCAGGTAGTGAGATTGGAATGACAGAAATAGCCTCGACCCCGGGGTCACCATCGGTCGATCCCAGTTCCATAAGTCGTCGTCAACCTCTTCGAGTTGATATGTCAACCCAATTGGACAACCTCGCACGTCATAACACCCAGGAACAACTTCCGCCACCGTCTCATCGACGTCTCATTTATTCTAAATTTAGACAGCTGGTGTGTATTGAAAAAAACTCGCTCATCAATAGGTTGTTATTTATAGAAATATAAAAAAGGGCTGCCTAGACCAGTGATTGTGAACGTATAGCACGCGTGCCACAGTTGGCACGCAGAGCCTATTCAGCTAGCACGCCACTAAAATATAAATTCCTTAGTCAAACCACTTTGCTGGCACATTTTGTTGTCAAATTGCTATAAATAAGTGGGTTTTGATTGAATTTCGGCACGCGGCCCCAAAAAGGTTCGCCATCTTGGCCTTGACCCACGTGCACAACGTGATGTCAAGGTCAGTGGTAGACTTCTATATGTTGTCTCCGATGTAGATGTTGATCTGTATTCTTCTCTATAATGCCACGAGCTGCTTCTATACACAAGGACAAACAACAGTTTAGTTACCCTCACAGTCTAAGCACGAACATGTGTGGAGCCTAAATTACCCAAGTCTTTATTTTGGCTGGAGGACATAGGTTCAATGAAGAAAGGTTTTCAACATTTAGAAAAAAATATTTCGTAAAATTCTTGTCATTCCTATTTTCAATGGACATAGTAACAAAACATTGAGGCATAGCTCCAGGACATGGGATACAGTTGTAACAAACCATTGAGGCATAGCTCCAGGACATGGGATACAGTTGTAACAAACCATTGAGGCATAGCTCCAGGACGTGGGATACAGTTGTAACAAACCATTGAGGCATCAGGGTTGTATAGATGCATGGCCACGACCTGACCGACCCAGCATAGCAGGGACTGCATCAGGGTTGTATAGATGCATGGCCACGACCTGACCGACCCAGCATAGCAGGGACTGCATCAGGGCTGTATAGATGCATGGCCACGACCTGACCGACCCAGCATAGGAGGCACTGCATGGCCACGACCTGACCAGCCTATCATCAGGGCTGTATAGATGCTTTGGGGTCTTGCCCTGACGAGTATTTCAGTTTCTGGAACTTTCCCCTGCTGTTTGTGATTTTACTCAGGCATTCTGTGTTGGCATTGACACAAGGTCTATGTTTCACACGCGTACAGTAAGGTAGGGTGCATAAGGTTCTGTGTTGAAGTGGTTCAGCAACCTCGCATGGCATTGGCACACGGTCTATGTTTCACACGCGTACAGTTAGGTAGGGTGCACAAAGGTTCTGCTTACTTTTTACATTTTTTGAAAGCAGATTCCTTTCGTATCATTTTGTTCCCGACACTGTCGTACAGTCTGCCAATTATCTTATCTATACAGACGCTCCTTCTATGCAGAAGATAGTTGCGTCCACAGACCATGACAGATGATCTGTTGGCAGGCATTAAGGGTTCCATGCATTACCCAGCCGCCTAACTATGTAGTGTTAGGTACCCATTCGGAGCGGGGTGACTCAGGGACGCCCTAGGCCCCGGGAACAAACCCTTGATTTCACACGGATTCGAACCCGTGACCATCGGTACGACAGTCCAGTGCGCTGCCACTCGACCACCGCTACACTGACTTTTTGAGATAGGCAAGTTCACCTCATCATCAATGGTGGCATTCTGAAGCAATGAGCTGCCAAGGTTGCTGAAGCGGCTGACAGTGTTGATATTGTGTCCATGTATGGTTATGTTTGGCTGAATGAGAGACTTGCCTGGGCCCGGCTGGTACAGCATTTCCGTTATTTTTATGCTGGTGGTGAGTCTTTTTTCGAGCAGGCAATAGAAAATTGCAATTTCAAGTGTGTTTCTGATCCAGCGTTGAGAAAGTCCAGGATGGTGTCTGTCTTGAACTGTGTGTGTTATGCTTTCAGTCTCCATAGATTTAATAAACAAACATCAATGTGATACTCAATGATCTGACCCAGATATACTCCACTGAAATCCTCTCTTAGCATAGCTGAGAACATGAGACTAACCCCTTGTGGGGCCAGTACACATCCTTCCTTGACACCATTTGTAACTAACCCGTTGTGGGGGCCAGTACACATCCTTCCTTGACACCATTTGTAACTAACCCGTTGTGGGGGCCAGTACACATCCTTCCTTGACACCATTTGTAATTAATCCGAAGACTGGATTCGGTGGACAGAGCGGAAGAACCACTAGTTGGTCAACGGTCAAAAAGGCGTTGTGGAACGCTAAGGGCATGACAAGACACAGGACATCATGGCCATCCATTGCACCCGTCTCCATCACCAGCCGTCTCGACTTAGTCCTGCCGCTGGATCAAGATGGTCTCGGGCGAGAGAGTGAGATCGACGAACTGCGCAACTCCTTCTCACTTAAATCCAAGTCACCGCGCAAGTCACTTTTGTCATTCATCCCATAGATGTCCCACTCTTCCCTTGTCCTTTCTGTTCCCGAAACTTCCGTGCAAGGATCGGCCTAATCAGCCATCTGCGCACGCACAGACAACCCTCGGATGACAAGAGTGGTCCTCGTCGTATCGACGGACGAACGAACGAACTAACCCGTTGTGGGGCCAGTACACATCCTTCCTTGACATCTTTGTAACTAACCTGTTGTGTGGCCAGTACACATCCTTCCTTGACACCATTTGTAATTAGAAAGGGGTTAGATGCCTCGCCATTTTCCTTGACTTGATCTGCATGCCATTAACAACTGTTTCAACACGGCATTTTGGCTTTACTAACTCTACACGAAGGGAATCTCTTCAACTTTCACTTCCTGCTGCATTCCTTCAACTGCCCTCATTCAACTTCCACCAGTTCCCTCTGTCATCAAAAGCTAAAAACTCTGAGACCCGCTGTTCCCAGCCATCTCTCCAACACCCACTCTTCAACCACCCCGCCCCTCCGCCCCCCCCCCAAATCGTTACTTGACGTAGCCACTAATGTTTGCTTTCACCCCTGCTGACGTCATTGCATTCCCGAAATCCTACGCACTCGAGTTCCGATGCAAGGCCATGGTGCTATTTTTAGCATGTTTGTCTATCAGGGTGGATGTGTACTCAGGATTTAGTTGAAATCAGAAATTCCCGATTCTGCACCGAGAAGACATTTTTTTTTAGGGCTGAAATGAGTTTCGAGTCCTTAACAAGGGAAATTTTTCTCTGTAGGAGGAATTCTCTGAAGACAATTCGCTCTCTTTTTTTAAGAACAAGTCAGATCAAACTTCCTAATCTTCTCATAACATGTTCTTTATTTTTCTCATTCTTATTTTGTGCAGAAGGGAAGTAGAAACGTTATACATGCATATATATATATATATATATATATATATATATAATCATGCTATGTTTATTTCTTATTATAATTAATGTATGTGGTAATATGAATCGGATTTACTTGTAAGTGTAAGTTTTACCAAAAATTTCCACGATAAATAAAAACGTTTCATCTTTTAAAAAAAAATAGAAAAAATAAATAAATGTTAGTGACAATGTGTCTTAGAATCCGTGTCCGTGTGTCTCTTAGAGGTCTTTAGTGGAAGTGGAGCGTAGGCGTAGGCGTAGGTGTGACCTTGTCCGTAATCCAGTGCTAACTGTACACATCATCGATGACTTGAAACCCGATGTCCTTGGTGTTGTCAATATCGACGATCCGTCATTCATTTCATGCTTTCTGGTTTTATCTTAAGCCAAACATCGACACGTTAGGGAAACAACACAGTTGTCACCAGGGCCGGATTTAGACTTGTATTGATGGGGCCCTGAGCTATTTGAGATCCGGGGGCCCTTTTGTAGTCCAGAAAATATTCTATGTCAGCGCCAAATAGGATTTTCGGATGAATAGATTTATTTTTTTTTAATTCCGGGGGCCCCAGAGAAGGTTGGGGCCCTAAGCTATAACTTGTTTAGCAAATAGGTAACTCGAGCACTGGTTGTCAAACCTAGACTAAAGACCAATAATGAAATCACACAAAATATCAGTCACATGTGGTGCGGCCTCAAACACCTTTTAGTAAGTATAAGAATTATTTGGTGGCTTCAATGGTAAATGTTTCAGCCGGTGTGTGTAGGTGTGTGTGTAGGTGTGTCTGTGCGGGTGTGTGTAGGTGTGTGTGGGTGTATAGGTGTGTGTGTGAGGGTGTGTAGGTGTTTGTGGGTGGATGTGTGGGTGTGTAGGTAGGTGTGTGGGTGTGAGTGTAGGTGTGTGTGTGGGGGGTGGGTGTGTGTGGGGGGAGAGATACACGCATCAAATACCAGCTCCAACGGGTTTAGAAAAAGTTTCTTCAGTATCAACCCTATTGAGAATCACTGATCTGATTTGACGTGCCTGACCGCCTACGTCAGCCTACGTGTCTGGTGTGTGTGTGGGAGGGGTGGGGGGTCACTACGTGCACTCGGTAACACGCACCCCACACACACCCCCACCACACAACCCCACCACTCGGGCTCTACTTCACCTGACGTTAGCCGCACGTCCTTGAATATACTAAGGTCAAAAGCATTAAGTGGAATCCGGGGGAGATTGTATGTAGGTTAATAAAAAAAAATTGTTTGTTGAGCGTTGTTTGGAGATAAGCAGAGGCGGGGCTTGTTGGGGAGTGGGGGCAAGTAAGGTTCGTAAGTGTGAGAACCATCGCGGTATATGTTAGCAAATAAAGGTTATTGTCTGCAGACGACTTTTAAAGGATTATTTGATACCCCTGAGTTAGTGAAAATCCAGTGTCCGTTAGGCTGTTTTCTCATGGCCATGGGTGAAGTTGAAACATTCCAGTTCCAGGGTCAAGGGTTAAGGGTTAGAGTTCGGGTTAATCCATTAGTCTTGTGTGATTTTTCTTCTTCTTCTTCTTCTTCTTCTTCTTCTTCTATTTCTTAATCTCCTTTAAAAAAAAATTAAATCAATAAAATGTTTAATGTTTTGTCATACCCCACGTAGCCCAATGTTGCATGCACATGTCTATAAAGCATAATGGTCAATTAGAATGCGTCACTTGATATGTATTTACTAACAGTGGAGCGAGGGGCGTTACTTGATATCTATATACTAACAGTGGAGCGAGGGATAATTCAAGTTAATTAAGCGAAAATGATTACATCCATTAATTAATTAGGAATCTCATGCATTGTCGACATTTACTTTTGACCTTTAAGTTGATCCGCGATACCTGTTGCAATGGCAGAAACCCGTGACAATAACCGAGAACTGTTGCAATGGCAGAAACCCGTGACAATATTTGAGAACTGTTGCAATGGCAAGAACTCATGACAATAACCGAGAACTGTTGCAATGGCAGAAACCCGTGACAATAACCAAGAACTGTGACAACGACCGATACATGTGTCAAAAGTTTGACTATGGCACCACTGCGGAAGGTGTGCAAGCTCGTGAGAAGAAATTCAAAACGCAATCACCATCACCCACGCCTACACCGCTCTGAAGGTTGTAGCCCTGATGATGCGACGTCTTAACGTCTCAGGATAGCAGTGGAACGGACGAGTTGTTTTATCTGACATCGTATCATCTCTTAGAGCCAACGGTGTAAACTGCAAGAGTCGTCAACGACAAGGAATATCTGTGTTTTTAAATCCCTTATATTAACTTGCTTTGTAAGTTTAATCGGACATCCGAACCGACTATTTGTTTATAATTCTTTCACGTGCCAGTTTAGTTCGCGCGTTGACGACGACCGTCGATGTTCACACCCCCAACCGTCCCTTCGCCCGGTTCTAAAACCAGGGGAGATAATTCTGTTTCAGTCTGTAAATGTCGCGTTTAAACATAATCACTACTTTTAGTTATGTCTCATATATAAGGGATTTATAGTCAAAAACTTTGTTTTTACATCTATTTATTTTAAAATTAGAGATGGCGTCTATGTTATTGGTTGGCAACAAAGTAAAAATAATTTTTATCAAACCTGAAATTAATTCAGTTGTTTTGACCCCGGGTGGTTTTTAATTTTTGTTTCTTTTTAAACTATAAAATTGGAAGCCGTCTGTAGATATAATTAGAAGCCCGTATGTTTATAGAAGCAGTTTGTGTGTAGTAGTCAGTGGGCTATATGCTGCACGCGAAAAAATTAGCAATGCCCCGCGAACACAAGTTACATGTACATAATTAATATTGACTCTTTGATTTATCTCTTTCAACAAATTATGTTTATAACAAAATAAGCAATTATGTGCTGTTTTCGGTACAAACGATGGAAAAAAATCGATGCAACTTTGTTGTGTTCAAAATTGGATATTGAATAATAAAAAAAATGGATGAAGTTATGTGCCGTTATTTGTCAAAAATCAATGACGTCATATTGTTTATTTTTGCCAACTGGAAAAAGAAAGGAATGTCGCGGCGTGTACTTAACATTTTAAGAAGGATTTTAATCACAATTTTTCACACAATATATTTTCGGCTACTGCTGTATTTTCACATTTTTAAATTTATTGTAAGGGTCTTAGTGTTAAATAAAAATCTTTATTCTATAACTTTGTCATTATTAATTCATTGGCATTAATTTCTACTGGTTGAATAAGATATTTATAAATTGTCAAAAATCGCATATGGATTTCCCCTTTTTTTCACCATAAAATATCGGTCTTTACAACAACACATATTTTTTTTTAAATATAATTTAAACAATAATTATCTATATACATAATTCCCGTTGTCTGTATGTAGGGATGTAACTAGGTGACGCTGCGAAATTTGTAATGCTGTTAGGTGGCGCTGCGATCGATTTTGTTTTATAGTGCTGCACCAAAAATAACACTTTTCGAAGGTTCCGCATAAAATTGTTCAATATGATAATAAATCAATCAAATAAAAATAAATAAAATAAATAAAAGTTCTGTATTACGTTATTTTTTAATCTGATGTGTATTCATTTTGAAAACTTCCGTCATTTTTGACGGGTGATACGCTAGTAATTATAATAATTATACAACTTCAAAAACAAAACAAAAAGTTGTATAATTGATTTGTCAGTGTTAAAGTATGTCATGTTAGTTAATTATCTCAATTCGGGCCCCAGTATATTTTTACTTCATGGAATACGGCCCTCTTTGCAAAAAGTTTGTACACCACTGGTTTATATAAAAATCCCTAGAAATCCTGTGCTTATAATTATTCAAGTTATCGTCTGTACTCAAAATTTGAGATTTCTGCACTAAGATATTATTTTACTTCTAAGTTACAACAGACAGTCGTATTCCTGACTTATGGGCCGTCCATAAATGACGTCACGCGCCTAGAGGGGAAAAAGTCACGCATTTGTGATGATGTGTGACGAGGGGGAAAGGGGAGGTATTTTAAGAAATGTGACGTCAGATCAAAACGTGCAACTTTAAATAAAAATTCCACTTAAATATTTGATTGTTTGCGATTTATTCAATGTTGTGTTCAATGGTTTCACGCGTGTTACAATGTTAGAGTGCAGACTTACACTAAATACATATTTAAATGACAAAAAAGTGCTTTTTAACATGCTATATTTCAATTAGAATATACGGCTGTTAAGGTGAGGGGAGGTCGACGAAGCTTTGTGACGTCATATTGGAGGGGCGGTCTAAGTTTTTGTGACGAAGTGAGACGAGGGGGTGAAAAATCGGCCAAAATCGCGTGACGTCATGTATTGATGGTCCGTGGGACGCGGTGGTCGAGTGACAGCGCGCTCGACTGGCGTACCGATGGTCACGGGTTCGAATCCATGTGAAGGCAATGATTTGTTCCCGGGGCCTAGGGCGTCCCTGAGTCACCCAACTCTGAATGGGTACCTAACACTAGTTAGGCGGCTGGGTAATGCGTGGAACCCACAAAGCCGTGGCCTGTGAACGCTGCATCATTTGCCAACAGATCATCTGTCATGGTCTGTGGACGCAATTATCTTCTGCATAGAAGGAGCGTCTGTATAGATAAGATAAGATAAGACGAACAAGGCCAAAATGAAGCCGTGCGACAAATGCGCCATCGTCGCCAATAGCTATACAATTATGTGATTACAAACTGATTATTGCATAAAAGTACACTACCCCAATCAACAGATAGAATGTCATCGTTATACGCAGTGAATTACAAAACCATAAATAGTTTTGGTGAATGAACGCCCGAGAGTCTGTCGGAAATAAAACACAGAAACTCGGAATTAATCTGAAGGAGAATTAATGAGACGGACACGCGGGTCTGTCCAGTTCTTTAACCAAAAGCAATTGACCGCGGGCGTTGCCATAGATAAGCTTAGAAACTTTTGAAATACATTGTACGACTTAACACCTACCCCCTCCATCCCTGGGGCTTTCCCCCCACTTTAATGGCTCGGGGCAGAAAACGCATGCAATAAACACTCGTGTGACCTTGCGAGCTTGCAAGGATATTCACCCCTTGGTCTCGTCTGCCCGCAGCTGTCTGGGTTACCCAGTTCTGCAGTTGCACAGATCTGACATCAAACTCTGTTATTCTTCAATAACGCATGCTGAAAGCCGGGGCGCTTTTTCCTCCTCTTAGAAAAAGACACAATGGGATACGAAAGAAAGAATTTTTTTTTAAAAACCCAACAAACCCCAGAACTTTGTATGAATAACATTGGCTGGGGATTAATCACAACATCAGGTCGTTCTCACCTGCAGTTCTCTTTTGTCGCCTGTCAGTGTCGCCGTGATCTCGGAGAAATCCTTTGTGTCCCAGGGCTGGGAGTCAAGGGATCAAGTGCCCCAACCTCCTCCCCCCCTTGCCCACTCCAATGTACACACACGCGCGCACCCAGATACACTCACACACAAATGAAAATACACCCCACTCACTCACGCGCAAAACAAATTTTTATTATTTTTTTAAATACATGATTGAACGATTAACCGGTTTAATTTTTTTTTCATTGTTTTTTGTTAATTATAAACTAACCGACAAATGGTGAATTAAGGGATCGTATCCCGTATGATGCCCCTCCCGACTATACGCCCCTGCTTGTAACCCTGTGAATAGGTGGCACTGTGAGTTCTGGAGTAAACACAAACAAAACTGAACGGTTACGACGTACCACTGTGTGTGTCCGTGTGTAGCTGGGTTCAATGTATTGATTCCATGACGAAATCGGTCAATGCCCTCACGCCTACTATTTAACGGCCGCGAACTCGTGCTATGAATCGGTTAGAGCGTATGGTGGGGGGGGGGAGTGCCAACACAACCACAGCTTGTTTCCAAGGCTGCTACGTGTGACACACCTACTGACATGATAGACCTTACAATTTAAGTCATGGTGTCCTTATTCCCAGTGCGAAGCAGCTATTTTCGTGAGATTTTCCCCTAATCATAGTCGGGTGTACGGTCTGCTCTTATTTTATATAGCAGTAGTGGCGAACGTTTTTTTTGGGGCCGCGTGCCCAATGATTCAACCAAATACTCAATTATTTATACTTTAAAGCAGAGTGCTAACACTCCAATGAAACCCGAAAATGTGGGTTTGGCTTAGCTGGTTTGATTAAGGAAGTAATATTTTAGTCGCGTGCCGATTGTGGCGTAGGTTCTATATCACTGTTATATAAGGTGTATTGTAGTGGTATAGCCATAGTCAAAGTGTTTGGTTTGGTGTAACCTAATGGCGGCTGGATAGCGAAGTCAATAGTGCGCTCCCCTCACAAGCTGAGGGGCGTGTGATGTAGCCCACCTTAAAGCCGCAATAAATAAGTTGATGAATGACTATCGCTAAAAAAGTCCTCACTTGACCTGGAGAGGAGATGGGCGCCGCCAAGGTCTACCAAGCCCCGACAAATTCTAATGGAAACATTAGAACCCCCTACGACCACGAGGTTATGGGACACACACACAAAAAACCCACCTAATCTTAGGTTGTGTGTAGCTTTAATCTCAGGATGGGCGTAGCTTTAATATGATGGTGGGCGTAGCTTTAATCTGATGGTGGGCGTAGCTTTAATCTGATGGTGGGCGTAGCTTTAATCTGAAGGTGGGCGTAGCTTTAATCTGAAGGTGGGCGTAGCTTTAATCTGAGGGTGGGTATAGCTTTAATCTGAGGGTGGGCGTAGCTTTAATCTGAGGGTGGGTATAGCTTAATTTTGTACAATGCTACAAAGCATGTGAATCAGCGGTTCTTAATATACGAGAATCAGTGGATTTCAGGATTTCAACGCAAATCAGACAAGATAATGGTAACAAGTCCAAGCATAGTCCATTTACTCTGTCCTTCCAAACTAACAAGTCCATTTACTCTGTCCTTCCAAACCAAGAAGTCCATTTACTCTGTCCTTCCAAACCAACAAGTCCATTTACTCTGTCCTTCCAAACTAACAAGTCCATTTACTCTGTCCTTCCAAACCAAGAAGTCCATTTACTCTGTCCTTCCAAACCAACAAGTCCATTTACTCTGTCCTTCCAAACTAACAAGTCCATTTACTCTGTCCTTCCAAACTAACAAGTCCTTTTACTCTGTCCTTCCAAACTAACAAGTCCATTTACTCTGCCCTTCCAAACCCAGACCCAGGAGTAAGAGATTCTTCTATCGCGTCTCGGCTATTTTCTCTTCTCAGGTGGATTTTTCCTATTAATAATTGCCAACTAATTACCAAGCCAACCTCACACACACACATAAGATCAAAGTTCTCTGCAAGCCATGCGCTGCCACAAGCTGCCTCGGTCTCCGGGCCGGGACCAGCCTGTAAACCTTCCACGAGAGCTAATCAACCATGACGGACGGTGACCTTCTTCTGCCGCACTCCAGCTGTCTGTCTCATTCCCGAGTGAACAACTTTCTCGTGCTCGGGAATCTCAAGTGATCCATCTCCATTCATGTCTATGTGCAACAGTGGATCCCTTCTGTTGATAGATAGATAGATACAGCTTTAACTTTGAGTCGCAATGACCGTGTTAATGCCGATTATAAGGTAATGTTAGAAGCAAACATTTAGCTTGTCATATGTAGAGTTTATCATTTTAGGAACATACTAGACGCCCCGCGGCGTAGCATACGCCGCAGACTTGCCCATGGAGAGTGCAAAGAAAGGGGAGAATGAACGGACACAAACTACAGCACGAAGAAATCAAAGCAACGCGAGTGAACGTCGGTTTGGTGTGGGTGGGGGGACTGCCGACTCATTGTTGGTTTTGAGACTTTCGCACTGTGGTTATCTACCTGCCCACCACCCTTTACCACGTCTGCGTGCCAACCATAAACTGTGATTGTCCGACCCTAGCGAGGGTCAGCCATGTTGGCAATAAAGGGGTAAAAGAACTGGCACAAACAGACATTTTTTAAATTTTAAAAACAAAAAATGTTTTCGCTTGGGCTTGAACCCAGGACCTTCCCCGTATTAGGCGGACGTGATAAACCAGCACACTACGAATCTCACGTTATTCTGTGAAGGAACAATGCAAGTTTGCACATACTCGCTTTGGTGAATGGGGCTGGAGGAGGGTTAGAGAGTCGGCGTGCGTGCGTGGTGTCCCGCATGGTTGGGCGACGTAGAGAATTATATAAGAACATAAAATATTAGCTTGTCATGAGTCTTATCCTTCAGTGTTTTAAGTTTACCAACAATTTTCAGAATTTCGAACGATGATTAGACAGCTAACGCACGTCTTTCACACTTAGAAAATAAACGTAACATTAAAATAAAAAATCAATTAGTTTATGTTCTTTTATTACTATTATAATTTAAAATATATTTTTGATGGGACGTCACGCGATATCGACCAATTTTTCACACCCCCCTCCCCCTCGGAACACGTCGTCACAAAAAGTTAGACACCCCTCCAATATGACGTCACAAAGCTTTGCCTCCCCCCATATATGCCGTATTTTCTTTTTGCAAAAGAGTATGATTCAAATCACTTTATTGTTCTTTAATTATGTATTTAGTGTAAGGTTGCAATGTAATATCGAAACACGCGTGAAGCCGTGTAAAACGTCATTAAAAAAATTGTAGGCAATCAAATATTGACGGGGAACTTTTATTTAAAATTGCGCGTTTTGATGTGATGTCACGGTTCTTAAGCACCCCCCCCCCTAAAAACGCATTGTCACAGATGGTCGAACCTCCCCGCCCCCCCCCCACTTTTTTCCCCGTTAGTGACGTCATTTTTGGACGGCCCCCATATCGCTGTTTGTCAAAAGGTGCAATTCTAGGGAAGTGGTTATAATGAAGAAGTCTTGAAATAGAGTGCTACAGATGAACGAAATGAAAAGTCAAGATTTGATTTTAACAAAATTGATAAAAATGTTTTAATTTGTTTTGGATACCAAAGTGCTACACAAGGTTTATCAAGAATATCCTATAAATTGCTGTATCAGGTCAATGTTAAACTTAAAGTTGCCCCAGGTCAAAGCTGAAACTCGAAGCTGTTGCGGGTCAACGTTAAACTCAAAGCTGTCTCGGGTCAATGTTAAACTCAAAGCTGCCCCGGATCAATGTTAAACTCAAAGCTGCCCCGGGTCAATGTTAAACTCAAAGCTGCCCCGGGTCAATGTTAAACATAAACCTCCAGCTTCTTACACTGAGCCTTACATGTAAATATCTTTCCAATCTACGGTCACCTCGTTCCCATTGTTATATCAGATGTCGACATGCAACTTTGAAATGTTCAAGCATATCTGGGAGACCCAGCAATAACC
>CALYLW010000579.1:0-172500 GCA_944989445.1 Ampullaceana balthica | reverse complement strand
TCTTTCTCTCTCTCTCTCTTTCTCTGTCTCTCTGGTTCCCTATTTATACAAGCATCACAGGAACCTTCCAGTCCAAGAGACAACCGAGAAGATGACCTTTCTTGTAATTAACGTAGTAATTATTTTTAACCAACATTTTCTGGAAAATACACGATGTCTACTGGATCATCGCGTGTGGGGGAACAATGCGCTGTAGTGATCACCAAATTCTGACTAAATATTCCAATCGATCTATGACTTGCTGTTATCACCCATTCTGACTAAATCAGGCCTATCTCTAGCAAGCGAAGCTTTATCAGGCATAACTCAGTCAGGCCTTATTTTATTGAGCCTAACTTCATCAGGCCTAACTCTAGCAGGCCTAGCGTTATCAGGTCTAACTATGTCAGGCCTTATTTTATTAAGCCTAACTTTTTATCAGGCCTAACTTTATCAGCGCTAAATCTATTAGACTTAAATCTATCATGCCTAAATCTCTTAGACTCAACTCTATCGGGAATTCGGCTTTTATGACAGCACTTATACAACCAGCCTCAACATCCAGGCCACACATCACCATATGTCCTTATGGCCACACATCACCATATGTCCTTATGGCCACACATCACCATATGTCCTTATGGCCACACATCAACATATGTTCTTATGTTGGAATTATTTTTAAATATTCTTTTATCACAATTGTTCTTCTGTCGTTGTCTTATAAGGGTGTTTGGGCCAATCCTCAAATTCACCACCGGTGAATCGCAAGGATCTAAAAGTACATCGAACAATGAACTTTTCGCTTTAATTAACATAATTATATGAAACTATGTGGTAATAAAACCAGCCTGCGCGTAGTATGACTTATAGAATTAAACATTTGGTGAAAGACTTAGTGGTGTAAGGCTTCTCACATTGGCAGCTCACTGTAGCCAAAGTGTAACAATAGATGACGAGGATAACTTGTGTGATAGCGAAGTATGGCTAACTTGTGTGATGGGGAAGTATGGCTAACTTGTGTGATGGGGAAGTATGGCTAACTTGTGTGATGGGGAAGTATGGCTAACTTGTGTGATAGCGAAGTATGGCTAACTTGTGTGATAGCGAAGTATGTCTAACTTGTGTGATAGCGAAGTATGGCTAACTTGTGTGATGGGGAAGTATGGCTAACTTGTGTGATGGGGAAGTATGGCTAACTTGTGTGATGGGGAAGTATGGCTAACTTGTGTGATAGCGAAGTATGGCTAACTTGTGTGATAGCGAAGTATGGCTATCTTGTGTGATAGCGAAGTATGGCTAACCGTCTCTATGGAGCAGGAGCTTGTCAGTACGCGAAATAAAATACACAGAGGCTGAAACGTGAGCAACTGTTCATACAAGTGCCTGCCTCAAATATGGGCTTTTCCCTCATAAATGGGCTCCTCCCCCATACAAAACCTCCCGCCTCACAAAAGACCTCCGTCCTCACACGAGACGTTCTTCCAGCAGAAACCGAACAGAAATGCGAGAGACAAGCCGTGTCGAGATTAGTGACTCTACGCTTACCAATCTCTTCCTGCAATTGTCGCAAATGAAGTGCTAGAATCGGTCTCAGGGGCCATCTAAGCCCCCCTCCCCCCCCCCATAACCCAGTTCAAAACTTACAACAAAATGTGTAAGTTCTGAAATGACCATGCGTACTCTTTTAATGGAAATAAAATTAATATGTTTTTTAAATAATTTTTTCTATAAATATACTTTATGTTTATTCATTATTCATGCCTGTGGACTGGTAGGGTTTTGATGGTGACCAGGTGACTGCCGTTATCAATTCAAAGTTCGTTATACGATACATAACTTTAAATGTTTGCTGGTATAATTTAAAAAACATTAATTTTTTATTCATAATCAATTTGTGTTAGTGGGGAGAAAAAAAAATAATTAAAAAAAAATACAACCTATGACGTCACCCATTCTCCGTATATTTCCTACAATAGGTTAAAAGCCATTGAAATGACAGGTAGTTATTTATAGACTGGGCCATTGAAATGACAGGCAGTTATTTATAGACTGGTGCTCTTCAGGGTGAAAGTACAAACACTCTTAAAATAATTTAACGTACTTTTATGGGTTAAGTACGTCAGGGACTCTCAAAATGAACCTTTGCGACACAGTGTTCATGAAATGGATACATTGTCGTGGGTGAAGGCTGAAGGAATGACTTTATCCAACACGGGAAGAAATGTGGATATTGGATTATTACTCCCGATGATGACGTAGTGTAGAGATTAACGAGACGCCAAACACACCATACTAAGGCGCTACAAGTAGTTAGTCGGTACCTTAAAAGTATTGCGATGTGGTGATCACCAAATTCTGACGAAATTTGCCAATAGATCTTTGACTTGCTATGATCACCTATTCGGCACAGCCATTCATCATTTTTCTGGCTAATAAGTTTTGGGAAAAAGAGATTATAAAAATTATGTGTGTAAATATATATATATATATATATATATATATATATATATATATATATATATATATATATATATATATATATATATATATATATATATATATATATATTAGGGCTGCGGAAAATAAAAAATTATTTCTCGATTAATCGTTAAAAATTGTTATCGATTAAAATTATTTTAATCGATAAAAATTCGATTAAAAGTTTAAAAATATTTATAATATTTTTAAAATTTTTTATTAATAAATAATTAATTATTAATAATAATTTATATATTTTTTAAGTACAAATTTCTCCCGCGTAATACTATCATTTATTTTATTAATTTATGTGGACCGGCAAACGTCAACTAAAAAATGGCTGACAGCATCAGCGCATTTAAATTTAAACATGTAACTGGAAAGTTGAGCAAACATTTTGTTTTTAAGCTAACTGCGTATGGCAAAGTCGGAGATGGTGAAAAAGTTTACTGTGTTCACTGCCATAAACAATTCTCTTTTAAAGGATCAAATACATCGCTGACGTACCACCTTCAGCACAAACATCCGATCAAGAGTCAACACATTGTCATAAAATTTATATCAAAATATTCTTAATTTTCAATGTCTGTGAGACAGGGGAAATAACTCAATAAAAAAGTCAATTACCTGTTTTTGTTACTTCCCTTGAAATGGTCAGCTTAATGACGTCATAAATTTCTATTTTTGGCTTTATTCGAAATTAACGATTAATTAATCGTCAATTTTTCTAAAGTTAACGATTAAATTTAAATTAATCGTTAACAGCCTAATATATATATAACTAGCGTACACCCGTCAAAAATGACGGAAGTATTCAGCTGAAATCTATTTATTTTATAAAAAATGCACGTTTTTCTAGGGCACCTACGGCACCCACCATTTTCTAAAGCCCAACTAACTTGTCCTTGTTTGATAAATACGAAATATTAAACTTTCTGAAATGTACACAAAGTATTTTTATAACAGGGGTTGCAGGGCGCCTACAGCGCCCTCTGTGTTTTTTTGGTTGTATAATTAACTATCATCAAATCCTCTTTTTACATTGATCCCTTTTCCAAAATTAAAATATGAGCGAAAACAATGACGTCATATAATATTTTTTACAGCGCATCTTTAATTTGCTCACCTTTTGATGCATTGTTGCAGTAAATTGGTTTTCCCTGCTTTCTAAAATTAGTAGCGTCAGGACTGACTGACAGACACTACTTGCGTGACAATTTGCAAATTATATTGTTTAATATATATATAGTTGTTGTTGTCATGGAGAAGATAAAAGATTTACCAACAGTCCGGATGTACTTTTGTGTGCGTGTCGGAGGTCTCTCTTCATCAGTAACAATTTTGAGATGACTAGTGAACGACTTAAAATTTCACGTCTGTCCTATCAGATGTTAGGTCGTTGACCCCTAAACCCCCATCCCCCGGGCCATGGCTCGTGGAGGACCCCTGCACCATTGGGCCTGACGTTGACCTGACAACCATGCACTTGTCGCACATAATGACCAAGTCTCTTGTTTTTGGTCTTTCCCCACCCTGTCCTGACTGGTTCTCACCCCGAGCAGCCGATTGGTCCAAACAACATCGCAACTATGACATCTTGTAGTGCCGCTCTGACGTATTCTGTGTCGTCATAAAGATGGCTGCCATCGACTCGTTGACGTTAAACCGATAGTGCTGATAGCTTTCGAACAAATGGAAAGTCTAAAATATTATAAATTTATTTCATCTAAAATAAATAATATCAAAATAATTAGTGGTTTTTTTTTATTGTTCTGAACTATTTCAGAAATGGCTTTAATTACAGAAGATTTATTGAAGTGTGTGTCCGAAGCTCTTGTTTAGACGTCTGAATTCACTCTACACGTAACTGGACCAGGATATTCCGTTTAGACGTCTGAATTCACTCTACACGTAACTGGACCAGGATTTCCGTTTAGACGTCTGAATTCACTCTACACGTAACTGGACCAGGATATTCCGTTTAGACGTCTGAATTCACTCTACACGTAACTGGACCAGGATATTCCGTTTAGACGTCTGAATTCACTCTACACGTAACTGGACCAGGATATTCCGTTTAGACGTCTGAATTCACTCTACGTGTAACTGGACTACGGTATTCATACAAGGCTTGTAATAATCTTTTGTGTATTTCACCCTTTAATATATTTATGATGGAAAACTATCTGAGTACAGCCAAAGATACCGGTAACAATAGAACAACATGGACCCAACCCATCACTTCATCTAAGCAGTTATTTAAATAAAGGTAAAAAGGGATTTATTAAAGACCACGTTTTTATAGGTGGACTAAAAAGAAGAAAATAATTTAAAACTTATAAGTTCAAGTGCTTTCATTTAATATGACTAAAAACGTGTGGAGGGCGCTTATGAGGTTTAACATATGCAGTGCATTCATTCTCTCACTTACAGATCTCTCTTTTGTCTTCTAAATTATAAATTTTTACCACTTATACCAAACACCCGCCCCACGTTTGTAGTCATATTAAATGAAAGTACTTGAACTTATAAGTTTTAAATTGTTTTCTTCTTTTTAGTCCACTTATAAAAACTTATTTTTAAAAAATCTTTTTTACGTTTACATGTATTTATTGTACTATTTTTAGTCTAAGTGCAGTGGCGTAGCTAGGGGGGACGGTCCGCCCCGGGCGGCACTCATTTAGGGGCGGCATTTGTGGGCATTTGAAAAGTACGACCATTTCCGACAACCGCCCTTGTTCTTTTGAAAGGGGAAAACCAAGGTGAAACAAAAATATTCGTAATTTCGAGTCTTAACTAACGGATCTGCACATTTGTTTAATTACATAGTGGATATTATAACTAACGCAAAACCGTTCAAAAAATTTAAATCGCTCAAAAAAGTATCTATTTGTTTGGAAAACTAAGCGGTATAACTCACAAACGACGCTTTTATAAGAAAACTACCCAAAAACACACCACCGCTGGGCCGAATAATATGTGCTATTAATATCGACGACAGTTTTTACGTGGAATTTCGACATTCGCAGAATGATGCGCGAACAAGTACCTACAAGGCATGGTGGTTCAAATATTGTATTTAACTTGCAAGTAGTAATTTATATTACTGTTTCAGTTTTCAGTAAATTATTGTAAGGTAAGATATTAAAAATTAAATTTATTTTGTTTTTATTGCTTTAAAGTAGCACAAATAATTTGTGTTTTTCATTAAAATACTGTTATTTGGTAAGCATGTTACACCTATCAAATTAAAGTAATAGTAATGTGTAAATAATTTGAATTCGTCTATTTTATTGAAAATTATTACGATTTATGGCAAGAATATGTAAATATTCAAATTTCTCTGTTAACAAACACCACAATAGGCATAATAATTTCGAAAAAGACATACTTTAAAATTTCAAGCGTCTTGGCAAAATTGACATCTCAAGAAGTAACTAGGAACACGAGATCAGATGCTGGAATTTTACTCAATTCAATGCAATCTTTTTCTCTTCTATGTTATCTCAATTTATGGGAACCTGTCATTTTTTTTAAATTAATGCAAAGCCATTGCATGGAACAAAGAGATGTGCTAATACAAAATGCTGTTATATGAGCCAAACATTTGGTGAAGAAATGGAGATATCAACTGAATGCCTAGTTAGAAGGAGAAAAAATATGAGTAAGGAAAATTCAGAAGACGTGGTTCTATCTTTAGAACAAGAATTACAACGAGAAATGTTTTTTATCCATGGCTGGAATTATAAAATAAAATAAAATAACGCTTTGATGAGTTGCATGTCCTTGCAAGAAAATATTTGTATATCATGTAATACCATGTAACCTACTAAATGAAGGATTTGAAGAAAAAAAAATTAATTTATTGACATTGACAGTTCAATATGGAAAGAAAAAGGATCCAGGTTTTTATGGCTGCACCTACACTACAAGAAGAGGCATTATGTTAGTAAAACGGGGGAAAAGGTCCCCTTGTCTATTAAAATTTATTCAACAGTAAATGTTGGAAAATTATGTACCCAATATTGTAATTTTGCCATGAATTTTTTCAACTATTGATATCAGTGTCGCTGGTTGTGAAAGGAGCTTCTCCAAACTGAAGTTGATAAAAAAAGTATCTTTGTTCCACAATGAGCGATTAAAGACAACAAAATCTTGCAATACTGTCCATAGAACAAGATATTACAAATAATTTTAATTTTGATAGCATAATACACGATTTTTCTATTATGAAAGTTAGGAAAGTAAATGTATAAATATGTTTACATACTAATGTACAGAGGCGTAACTGGGTTTTTGATGCCCTTGCCTAATTTATTTTTGGCGCCTTTTATTTAAATAAAAATTAAAAAATTAGAGAATTAGCGGCGCCCTTTGAACTGGCGCAGGCCGGTGCCCTTGGCAACTGCCTCAATGCCAAGCCATTGTTATGCCACTGCTAATGTATACAATTTCTTTGTTTGTAACAAAAAATCATTTATTTAAAAATAAAAAATAAAAGAATAGTATTTGGTAATGTTCTTTTTTTTATTGTAAATTTGGAATATGTTTTGTCTCATTGACTGCGACCTCAGTAACTTTCTTGTGGCCTTTAAAAAAGTGTATTGTATTTTTACAAATGTGTATTTATAGGGATAAAATCTTATGCGGCCTCTTTTATTACTGCTTACATAAATATGGCATGCAATGGTAAACATGTTCCCCACCTTTACTTCCTTTCAATTACAATTATTTAATCATGTTTATTAATTTTTAAAAACCATAGAATAATTGGCTTAGTGGCCGTCCATAAATGACGTCACGCTATTTTGGCTGATACTTCACCCCTCCCCCCCCTCGTCACACGTCGTCACAAAAACTTAGACCCCTTCTTCAATAAGACGTAACAAAGCTTTGACCCCCCCCCCAATAAAAGCCGTATTTTCTGTTTGAAAATGAGCATGTTTCAAATTAAATTTTTGCAATTTAAGTATGTTTTTAGTGCAACGCTGCATTCTAATAAAGTAACCTGCGTTTTACATAAACGTCATTAAATAAAGTGTCAGTAATCAAATATTTAAGTGGGAATTTATTTAAAGTTGCGCGTTTTGACGTGACGTCACATTTCTTAACCCCCCCCCTCGTTACACATCGTCACAAACGTATGTGACTCGCTCCCCCCCCCCGGGGTGCGTGACGTCATTTATGGACGGCCCCTAAATGGGCGGCAAAAGTTCTAGCTCCACCACTGTCTAAGTGTATGCCATGGTGAGTTTTGAAGTATTGATTATGTTAAAATATAATATGCATTGCCCAACAAACATTTTACAGAATGAAGTTGACTGATCTTCCCTTGATGTTAAACATGGTTGATGTGGTCGTGGCTGGTGTGAGCTCGGCACTTGAATTTAAATGTAAACAATAGCAGACGGATAATACCGATGCTTATATAGAGATAATCTTTTTTAAAAAATCAATAATTTAATAACGGTACATTCGATCGATTTGAAAGTTTGATACAATGCATTGTCATCCAAGATCTATCTGTGGTAAAAATTTTGAGCTCTCTAGGACCATCAGAAGTGGTTAAATTTTACGTTGGCAAATTTGAAAAATTGCGGACAGACAGACACGAAAGCAAGTTACTAAAAACGTGGTAAAAAGGTTCAGAGTGTTAGACGAACGTTAAGACATTTTTTATTTATGTTTTCCAGAGAAAAATCAATTTATTCAAAACAGATGAATAAAATATTTTTAAAAAAAATTATTTCATAAATCCATTTACTTTAACATAAATTTGTCAAGCGTTTTTGCTAAAAGACTTTCATTAGTAAATAATGACTTTATTTTATTATTTTTTTAATTATAATTAAAGCGAACAATCTCTCTTTATCTCTTTTTAAAAACTAATCAGTGATAAGGGAAATAAACATGACCCGCAAAGTTTATTAATAACAAACATTTAATGTTTACTGATAACCAGTGCCCGATCGGGCAAAGCCATCAAGTATTCGAATTCTGAAAAAATACAAAATATAAGAATTTTTTTAAACAGAAAAAAAAAGATTTTTCATTAAAATGATATCATTTTCACAATCGCGCCCATATTTGAATGTTCAGATTCGAGCGACATGTTATAACCCACATCTTAAATTTAAGACGATTTTAGATCTTGTCATATTAAGCTCCAATACCTGAAATAGATCTTTGATCTTGACATTCTAAGCTCCGATATCTAAACAGATCTTTGACCTTGAGTAGAGATCATGAGCAGTTAGAACTTGTTGGCAAGTTGACAATACTACCTGCGCCCCTATTGGATGAGCCCTAAGTCACGTGACGTCATGGGGCGGAGACAGAAGATGATATTATTGGTTAAGATTAAGATAGACACGCGTGGAAATTTAAAAAATCTAAAAAGCTAACATCGGTGATTTAAAAAATGGGGGGGGGGCGCGGGTATTGAAAGGAATTGTTTTTTCGGGTAAATAGTTGTGGTGATAGGGTTCAATTATAAGAGACATAAAGACAAAAGAGTGTTGTATATTTAAAAATTTAGATTAAGATAAGCAAGAGGGAAATACAGTGGGGAATGTATATATAATTCATATTATCCAATGAAAATGCTTTTGGGGAAAAATATGCTTGATTGTCACTATCGCAAGCAGGAATTTCGCTAAAAGTAATTTTAAAATTACTCTTTACCACAAAAAAAACAAAACAAAAAATTCCAATACATATCTTTTATCTTCTAAAAACAACTTTGAGACTGTGTATACCAAGGATTCTCTGAAAACAGATGGTTTTTGGTTTATACCACTAGCTGTGCAATTGTCTCACTAGCTACGCCCCTGATGACAAATTGTGCATGTTGATCGGAGTGACCTTCTCGTCCTGCGTCACCTGTCAGCAGCAGACGGCATGCACGTCAAGTGGTCCCGGCGCCATGTTGATAGGCGGTCACGGACATGCGCGACCAGGCAGCAACCGAGTGATCTAACTTTCTTGAGAAAAAACAATAACACTGACTTCCCCTTGTGCCCTCCCATTAGAGCATTTGTGCATTTCTCTAATCTTTGTTCGCTGCGTCGATCAAGTTATACGCCGCAAGGTCACTGGTTGTGATAACAACACCACCAACAGCAACATCAACAACATGCACAACATCAACAACAACTACAATGTCAACAACAACTCAAAAACATAAACAGCAACACAGACATTAACTATAGCAACAGCAATATCAACAGTAGACCGCACAGTTTCTGGTTGTTTTAACGGCAACATCAACTACAATCTCAACAGTAGACCGCACAGTTTCAGGTTGTTTTGACAGCAACAACAACTACAATCTCAACAGTAGACCGCACAGTTTCAGGTTCTTTGACAGCAACAACAACTACAATCTCAAAAGAAGACCGCACAGTTTCTGGTTGTTTTAACAGCAAAATAAATAAACAACTACAATCTCAACAGTAGACCGCACAGTTTCTGGTTGTTTTAACAGCAACATCAACAACTACAATCTCAACAGTAGACCGCACAGTTTCTGGTTGTTTTAACAGCAACATCAACAACTACAATATCAACAGTAGACCGCACAGTTTCTGGTTGTTTTAACGGCAACATCAACTACAATCTCAACAGTAGACCGCACAGTTTCAGGTTGTTTTAACAGCAACATCAACAACTACAATCTCAACAGTAGACCGCACAGTTTCTGGTTGTTTTAACAGCAACATCAACAACTACAATCTCAACAGTAGACCGCACAGTTTCTGGTTGTTTTAACAGCAACATCAACAACTAAAATCTCAACAGTAGACCGCACAGTTTCTGGTTGTTTTAACAGGAACAGCAACAACAACTACAATCTCAACTGTTTTGACAGCAACAAGAACAATGTGACTGAAAAATAAATTTCTAGATCTCGTCTAAATAAACAACGTCAACAAACCCGTTTTAATAGGAAATATCAGGCGGCTAAAACATGCGATATTATTGTTGACAAGAGTCAGAGATGGAGATATGTTTCCAGATATAAAGTGAGAATTCGGATACGCTGCCGCAAGCACCAATTAATTTACCTTGGATTCCTGTGGTGTTTACATCAATGACGTCACATTTACCGCCAGTGAACACCATCCCTCCATTGGCGACCCGACCATCCCACTTGAATATCCCTCCTATGGACTGGAAACATACGCTCTAGTAACTTGAATATCCCTCCTATGGACTGGAAACATACGCTCTAGTAACTTGAATATCCCTCCTATGGACTGGAAACATACGCTCTAGTAACTTGAATATCCCTCCTATGGACTGGAAACATACGCTCTAGTAACTTGAATGTCCCTCCTATGGACTGGAAACATACGCTCTAGTAACTTGAATATCCCTCCTATGGACTGGAAACATACGCTCTAGTAACTTGAATGTCCCTCCTATGGACTGGAAACATACGCTCTAGTAACTTGAATATCCCTCCTATGGACTGGAAACATACGCTCTAGTAACTTGAATGTCCCTCCTATGGACTGGAAACATACGCTCTAGTAACTTGAATATCCCTCCTATGGACTGGAAACATACGCTCTAGTAACTTGAATATCCCTCCTATGGACTGGAAACATACGCTCTAGTAACTTGAATATCCCTCCTATGGACTGGAAACATACGCTCTAGTAACTTGAATATCCTTTTCGTATGTCTTTATATTGGCTTGTATCTCTAACCTAAAATCATCTTATCTTATCTATACAGACGCTCCTTCTATGCAGAAGATAGTTGCGTCCACAGACCATGACAGATGATCTGTTGGCAAGTGATGCAGCATTCACAGGCCACGGCTTTGTGGGTTCCACGCATTACCCAGCCGCCTAACTACATGTAGTGTTAGGTACCCATTCGGAGCGGGGTGACTCAGGGACGCCCTAGGCCCCGGGAACAAACCCTTGCCTTCACACGGATTCGAACCCGTGACCATCGGTACGACAGTCCAGTGCGCTGCCACTCGACCACCGCGTCCCCATTAGGCATGATTGTCATATGATGTCGGAATTAATTAACATTCAGGGAGTTCGATTGGACCAATCCATTAAGATATTAATCAAACATCCTGATATCATGTGAGCTCTGGTCTCGACAGATTTCTTCTGTCTGTTAATTCCACGTTGATTTAAGTCACCTTAGTGAACTGACTGAAACAAAGACCAGGGAAAGCAGATTCCTCAACTTTAACCTTTAACCCCAAGATCCTCGGCACCGTCTTCTTGACCAGACGATAACCTAACGACTTAATTACTGTGCGTTTGACAGACATGTTTCTGTGCAGACTTGACCAATCCTCACACCGGAAGCGCTATATTTTGTAACAGTTCTATACATAGCTCTCGGAGAGGATGTCGTTCGACTGCACTCGCTGCAAATAACGGCGGTCTGGCAATTATTCAAACAACGCAAAAAATAGGGAGTGGACAACGGCCAGACTGTAGGATGTTTGCTCATATTTATGTTGACAAGTGCTGGCCTCATTAAACTCTCATGGTTGGTGCACATGCACTTTCACGAGAGTCCATTGAGACGAGGGACTCTAGATCCGTGGATTGTCTAGAGACCAGTGGTTTGTCTAGAGTAGAGACCCATGGTTTGTCTATCGTGGTTTGTGTATCGTGGTTATTCTATCATGGTTTGTCTCGACACCCGTGGTATGTCTTGAGACCCGTGGTATGTCTTGTGGCCCGTGGTTTGTCTAGAGACCCGTGGTTTGTCTCGGGGCCCATGGTTTGTCTTGGAGCCCATGGTTTGTCTCAGGGCCCATGGCTTGTATCGGGGCCCATGGTTTGTCTTGGGGCCCATGGTTTGTCACGGGTCCCATGGTTTGTCTCGGGGCCCATGGTTTGTCTCGGGGCCCATGGTTTGTCTTGGGGCCCATTATTTGTCTCGGGGCCCATGGTTTGTCTCGGGGCCCATGGTGTGTCTCGGGGCCCATGGTTTGTCTCGGGGCCCATGGTTTGTCTCGGGGCCCATGGTTTGTCTCGGGGCTCATGGTTTGTCTCGGGGCCCATGGTTTGTCTCGGGGCCCATGGTTTTTCTCGGGGCCCATGATTTGTCTCGGGGCCCATGGTTTGTCTCGGGGCCCATGGTTTGTCTCGGGGCTCATGGTTTGTCTCGGGGCCCATGGTTTGTCTCGGGGCCCATGTTTTTTCTCGAGGCCCATGGTTTTTCTTGGGGCCCATGGTTTGTCCAGAGACCTATGGTTTGTCTTCAGACCCGTGGTTTGTCTATCTTGGTTTATCTATCATGGTATGTCTTTGGACCCATTGTTTGTCTTCATACCCGTGGTTTGTCTATCGTGGTTTGTATATCATGGTTTGTCTTGAGACCCGTGGTTTGTCTATCGTGGTTTGTCTAGAGATCCGACATTATGTACACAGTGTTACTCATAATAAATCTTAATAAGTCTTAATTTTTTTTAATAAATACATTTTTAAAAAGTTTGTACATACTCGTTGTGAAGACCTTATATGGGTGAGGAGACATAAAAATTCAACCCACTACATTTAATCTTTTAAATTTTTTTTAAAATTTTAAATATAATTATTTGTGAAGGTCGTTTTAAAAAGGAATGTTCAACCTCACTCCACATCTTTGACTTGACTTCCGTACCAACTTTGACTTGACTTCCGTACCAACTTTGACTTGACTTCCGTACCAACTTTGACTTGACTTCCGTACCAACTTTGACTTGACTTCCGTATCAACTTTGACTTGACTTCCGTATCAACTTTGACTTGACTTCCGTACCAACTTTGACTTGACTTCCGTACCAACTTTGACTTGACTTCCGTATCAACTTTGACTTGACTTCCGTATCAACTTTGACTTGACTTCCGTACCAACTTTGACTTGACTTCCGTACCAACTTTGACTTGACTTCCGAACCAACTTTGACTTGACTTCCGTACCAACTTTGACTTGACTTCCGTACCAACTTTGACTTGACTTCCGTACCAACTTTGACTTGACTTCCGTACCAACTTTGACTTGACTTCCGTACCAACTTTGACTTGACTTCCGTACCAACCTCTAATTAAGGTAAAGTTAATGTAAATATAGATGTAGATGCAAAGTTATATGTTAAGGTAGATGTAAAAAGTATAATGATAAAACTGTGCATATGTAGTTATACGCGCCAATTTTCCATCCATTTTCTCAAAGTTAAAGCGGAAGCGAAATTCTGTCGTGTCGCAGTCAAATTTTTTAAAATAATTTCGGCCATCTTGTTATTTTAAAATGACCATCAAACGTTGACTGACACTGTGCATCTTCACGCATTGATTGACATGTCAAAGAGGTGTGTGTTTTTTTTGTTGCAAACCTGCTGCTTGTGACGTGTGTTGTCTTGGACGAATGGAAATGGCTGATTTTTTTACTTGTTGAAATCCGGGTTGTTGTTTTTAATAGTATTTAGAGGCACTAGCTGCTTTCATCTTTACCCGACCTTCCGAGGCCTGACCATTTCCAACTATCTCATCGTGTCTAGGGTATGTTCATGACCTGGGGGTCACCGCTACAGCTCGCCCCGACCTTCCGAGGCCTGAACATTTCCAACTATCTCATCGTGTCTAGGGTATGTTCATGACCTGGGGGTCACCGCTACAGCTCGCCCCGACCTTCCGACGCCTGACCATTTCCAACTATCTCATCGTGTCTAGGGTATGTTCATGACCTGGGGGTCACCGCTACAGCTCGCCCCGACCTTCCGAGGCCTGACCATTTCCAACTATCTCATCGTGTCTAGGGTATGTTCATGACCTGGGGGTCACCGCTACAGCTCACCCCGACCTTCCGACGCCTGGCCATTTCCAACTATCTCATCGTTTCTAGGGTATGTTCATGACCTGGGGGTCACCGCTACAGCTCGCCTGGACATAACTACAAATGCCAGCGTGTCGTGACCAAGTTGATAAAAGGCCCTAAAGGTCGACCGATAGACCGAGTCCCAGTTGGTGCCTGTAATCGCTTTCTGACCGTTGCCATTGTTTCCACCCTGGACCAAGTCCAAGAGCGGCTATCTGTTATCGTTTTATTTATGATGACGTGTCGGTGATCTCTCAATGGCCTTTAGTACGGTTCGTGGTATTTTGACTTGTGTTTATTCCCAGCCTCAAATGGCAAGTGATAATACGTTATCTGACGGCAACGCTACATTATTGACACTGCCACGGGTCTAGACATACCAAAATAACAAAAATAAATAAGATATTTCCAGTTTTTTTGTATACAGTATCTCGATCGCCACTTAATTCGTTCTGTGTCTTTCAAAGTCTTACTGTCTATCTGCTCTTATCTGTACCCATACCTCACCCCGCTCGTTAGGAAATTCAGTTTTTTAAACATAATTTATTTAATGTTTAAGTAAACGCGATAGAATTACGTCACTAATCTCATAACAGCGATAATTCAATTTGCAATAAGATTGCTCTATAACCCGTGTTACGTGGCTGATTTATATAGTACAGAAATTGTCCACAATCATATATAAGACACAATTAAATTTAACGCAAATTAAGTATTGGCCGCAATTAGTCAAGGGTTTTGTTACAGTTAGTCAAGTATTGGTTACAGTATTGCAAGTATTGGTTACAGTAAGTCAAGTATTGGTTACAGTAAGGCAAGTATTGGTTACAGTAAGGCAAGTATTGGTTACAGTAAGGCAAGTATTGGTTACAGTAAGGCAAGTATTGGTTACAGTAAGGCAAGTATTGGCATCTGTGGTGGTTACATACATACCTTCCAACCTTTCGTTAACAAATTTTTTTTTAAAATTAAACTTGCAGGAATTTATTTAAACTGCGTGCTAGCGTACCAGACCGCAGTGGCGTAGTTAGGGGAGAGGGGTCCAAATTCGAAAGTCCCCCCGTGCCCCCACTTGAGGGGGGCCCCAAAGGAGTGTCCGAATTTTTTTACATGAAATATTACGCTACTGCCATGTATGCAGGGCCCCCCAAAAGAGACCAAGCCCCCCGGGCCTTCAAATCCCAACAAATCCCTAGCTACGCCGCTGTCAGACCGACAGAGACTATTCCTGTGGGTCAAGTCAAACCGTTAATTTGAAGACCACTGGCAACAGATAGCAACGATTTCGAAACATCAAAGTCAAAATGTACACTTTTCATATCCCGCAGAGAATATTTGCATTTTATAAGTATTTTGTTTTCCTGGCTAGTGCAGGTCACCGTGTCCAGTCAAGGGAGTATAAGTTGCCATGACATGAAAGAAAGTATGCAGTGCTCCAATACAATTAATAAGTACTTCAGACTAGGTCTGTGAATAAACGCTTGGCTGTCTATCAGAAAATACTTTCAGTTAATTCGACTGAAAATATTTGGAAGTTAAGTGGTTTTTTTAAAAAAATATACACCTCTGAAATGTATAATTCTACATTCTAGGTTAAGATTCGAGTTAAGAATTTAGGGTGGGAGAGAGGGGGAGAGAAAGTGGGGGTGGGGGGGTAAAATGGTCGGCGGCACTTGCCAGGCCCCGCTCGCTAGCACAGGCAGACACGTCTGTGCCCGATCGGTCGTTCCTCCAGTGACCTCAAGCCAAGGTCATGTCACTGAGACAATTCTTAATCACGTCTGGTTCTGCCCCCCCTCCCCCCTTTTTTTACCCACACGCGAACACATACACATCCTGACGCCGGTCAGATCCAGCTGGATACATCATATCCACGGCGGAGACGTTCCATCCACTGGAGAATCTTAAAAGTAACAGTAACAGTAACAGTGACAGTAACAGAAACAGTGACAGTGACAGTAACAGTGACAGTAACAGTGACAGTAACAGTAACAGGATGACCTTGTCTTCATCACTGACTCCCGGGTCATTGGTAATGTGATGAACTTCTCCTGGTCAGTAATATTGATTGGACAAACATTTAGCGTGTCATAGATAAGAGGGACCGTGTGGTTTCATTCTAGGAAATAACCAAATTGTTTGGTTTTGTTTTACTATTTAACATTTAAAGTATTTCGCAGTCCTGCCTTAGCGCAATAATCTTAGCTGAACAAGAAATCTACTTTTTTTTTACTGCAGCAGTAAATTATCCCACGATTACTGAATGTGTTACTTTAAAAAAATAATAATAATGATAATAATTTTTTTTAAATATAATAATACGAATTTTTGAAAAATAAAAAAATATCAAAAGAATGTTTAAATAAATAATTGTAACAAAAAATGTAACAAAAATACCTAACTAAAAATAATGTTATAAATTAAATTCTGATAAGTCTCCAAATGGTCACACATCACTCTTAAATGACCCATGCCTCAGGACCCTCTGACCCATGACCCTCCCTCATCACACCCAACCCTCTAATGACACCCCGCCCCCAGACCGTCCAGGAACACTCAGACCACACCTCATACAAACAATGTTTGTGTTTCAAGGTTCTGGCCAAACACAAACGTGTGTGGGGAAATCAATCGGACCACGCCCAATGATGTGCGTCCGCGGCAACCACCTCGCCCCCAGTTTGCGCCTGTTGTTATACACAAACCACCACTTAGCACAACCACCACTTTACACGGCAGGCCAGCCAGCCCATTGTCATTGTGTGGTAGATGGGCCATTGGAGTCCTCAACATGTAGTGTAAACTTGTCTTAGAATCAGACTTATTCGGTTATTAGTGACTGACTGGTTGAACTGTCAGATTTAGCCGGTTATTAGTGACTGAGGGGTTGAACTGTCAGATTTAGCCGGTTATTAGTGACTGACGGGTTGAACTGCCAGATCTAGCCGGTTATTAGTGACTGAGGGGTTGAACTGTCAGATCTAGCCGGTTACTAGTGACTGACTGGTTGAACTGTCAGATTTAGCCGGTCATTAGTGACTGACTGGTTGAACTGTCAGATTTAGCCGGTTATTAGTGACTGACGGTTTGAACTGTCAGATTTACCCGGTTATTAGTGACTGACGGGTTGAGCTGTCACATTTAGCCGGTTATTAGTGACTGACGGTTTGAACTGTCAGATTTAGCCGGTTATTAGTGACTGACGGGTTGAACTGTCAGATTTAGCCGGTTATTAGTGACTGACGGTTTGGACTGTCAGATTTAGCCGGTTATTAGTGACTGACGGGTTGAGCTGTCACATTTAGCCGGTTATTAGTGACTGACTGGTTGAACTGACGCTTGTACTCAACTATGAGGCTGTGACACATAACATTCTTAAATAGGAGACAACAACTACAGATACATAATTGTTGACATCATGTGTCGTCTGCAGCCACTCTACGTCACGTCATAAATATCCTGTTGTTCGTTTTTTTTTCCCACTTTAGTCTTTAAACGGACATATTTATGAATACAGCAAGGACTCGCCCTTGATTTCTCACTGACATATTCTTGACTTCTCCTTGACTTGTCACTCACTTTTCTTTGTTTCCAGCTGTCGTCGCCCAACGGACCCGCCGTTGGAAGTTCTTAAAACAGTGCTGGGAAAGCTTTCCAAGGCGATGTCCGTAAAAGAGGTTCATGAAACGTCGAAGGGGCGCAGCTAAAATAATAGATCACAAATTTGCCGACTTTGACATACATTTAATAAGGATGAACTAACATAAATAATAGATGTACTACAACAGTGCTTCTCAGTACCGGTCCGTGGGCCATCTGTTGCCGGTCCGCAGAAGTTATCAAAAAAGGACAGAAAAAAATTGTCAGTGCAGGGAAAATAGTGCGACGGTCCCAAGTACAATGGAAAAAATTCCTGCCGGTCCGCCATACTAAAAAGTTTGAGAAGCACTGTACTACATTATCATCTTTGACGTGTGATATAAAATATCCTATAAATAATATATACCCTGCAAGAAAGTTAAACCATAGCCAATCCCAAAATGTACTAGACTACATTTAACCCCATACGTATGAAAATAGCAAGGGCCACTGCGCATGTAACCGGATGTGAAGACTGATAACAACGCCGTTGCCGTGAGAAGTTTTCATCTACTCTCAAACACACTTCTTTAAGGAGCGTTTTGATCACGTTTCCTTTTTGGTCGACCCTTAAAGGTCATTTCCTGTTTGATTCTCTAAAGCGTTCGTGGGTATGATGATAGAGTTCGAGTACGTGAGGTCCGAGTACGTGAGGTCCGACTACGTGAGGTCCGACTACATGAGGTCCGACTACATGAGGTCCAAGTACATGAGGTCCGAGTACGTGAGGTCCGACTACATGAGGTCCGAGTACATGAGGTCCGAGTACGTGAGGTCCAAGTACATGAGGTCCGAGTAGATGAGGTCCGAGTAGATGAGGTCCGACTACATGAGGTCCGAGTACATGAGGTCCGAGTACGTGAGGTCCAAGTACATGAGGTCCGAGTACGTGAGGTCCGAGTAGATGAGGTCCGACTACATGAGGTCCGAGTACGTGAGGTCCGAGTACGTGAGGTCCGACTACATGAGGTCCGACTACATGAGGTCCGAGTACGTGAGGTCCGAGTAGATGAGGTCCGACTACATGAGGTCCGCGTACCTGAGGTCCGAGTACGTGAGGTCCGACTACATGAGGTCCGACTACATGAGGTCCGAGTACATGAGGTCCGAGTACGTGAGGTCCAAGTACATGAGGTCCGAGTACGTGAGGTCCAAGTACATGAGGTCCGAGTACGTGAGGTCCGAGTACATGAGGTCCGAGTACGTGAGGTCCGAGTACGTGTGGTCCTAGTACATGAGGTCCGAGTACATGAGGTCCGAGTACATGAGGTCCGAGTAGATGAGGTCCTAGTACGTGTGGTCCTAGTACATGAGGTCCGAGTACGTGAGGTCCGACTACATGAGGTCCAAGTACTTGAGGTCTTCGTGTATGAGGATCGAGTGTATGAAGTCCTAGAACGTGCTTTCATTAGTATACGATTTAAAGAAAAGATACTCCACTAGATTAACAAAGAGACAAAAATGGAAGAGACATCTTTCTTCTAATTTCTTTCTCTCCCACTTCTCCCTGCCCCACTTCACTCTCTCCCTCTCTTTTTCTCTAACCCTTACCCCCCTCTCTCTCTCTGTCTCGCTAAGTCCTTCTTTGCCTCACATTCTGGCTACCCTCCCCTTTATCTCTATCCCCTCTTTTCTTCTCTCTGTCTCCATCACTCTTAATATCGCTTCTCTCTCTCTCTCCCCTCCCCCTCGTTCTCTCTCTCTCTCTCTCTCTCTCTCTCTCTCTCTCTCTCTCTCTCTGTCCCAACCCCAACCACACTTATTTGATTTTTAAAAAAATACAATTGCTAAGGCGGCTATTTTAAGATTAATTCATAATTTTAGTTCAGAAATAATGCATTGTGCATAAATCTATAACTTTATCACGTTAAAAAATATAATTCTAAATATAAGCACATGCATATTAATTCTAGTAATTAGATAGATGTGTTATTTCTGATTTGTTACTGTAATTATTTTCTGCTGACATATCCTCCTGTAGTCGGACCTCATATTGTCGGACCTCATGTAGTCGGACCTCATTTAGTCGATCGGACCTCATGTAGGCGGTCGGACCTCACGTAGTCGGACTTCATGTAGTCGGTCGGACCTCATGTAGTCGGTCGGACCTCATGTAGGCGGTCGGACCTCATGTAGTCGGTTGGACCTCATGTAGTCGGTCGGACCTCACGTAGTCGGACTTCATGTAGTCGGTCGGACCTCATGTAGTCGGTCGGACCTCATGTAGGCGGTCGGACCTCATGTAGTCGGTTGGACCTCATGTAGTCGGTCGGACCTCACGTAGTCGGACTTCATGTAGTCGGTCGGACCTCATGTAGTCGGTTGGACCTCATGTAGTCGGTCGGACCTCACGTAGTCGGACTTCATGTAATCGGACTTCATGTAGTCGGTCGGACCTCATGTAGTCGGTCGGACCTCATGTAGTCGGTTGGACCTCATGTAGTCGGTCGGACCTCACGTAGTCGGACTTCATGTAGTCGGTCGGACTTCATGTAGTCGGTTGGACCTCATTTAGTCGATCGGACCTCATGTAGGCGGTCGGACCTCATTTAGTCGATCGGACCTCATATAGTCGGTCGGACCTCATTTAGTCGATCGGACCTCATGTAGGCGGTCGGACCTCACGTAGTCGGACTTCATGTAGTCGGTCGGACCTCATGTAGTCGGTTGGACCTCATGTAGTCGGTTGGACCTCATATAGTCGGTCGGACCTCATGTAGTCGGTTGGACCTCATTTAGTCGATCGGACCTCATGTAGCGGTCGGACCTCATATAGTCGGACTCATGTAGTCGGACCTCATTTAGTCGATCGGACCTCATGTAGCGGTCGGACCTCATGTAGTCGGACCTCATAGTCGGACCTCATGTAGTCGGACCTCATAGTCAGTCGGACCTCATGTAGTCGGACCTCATATAGTCGGACCTCATGTAGTCGGACCTCATGTAGTCGGACCTCATGTAGTCGGACCTCATGTAGTCGGACCTCATGTAGTCGGACCTCATGTAGTCGGACCTCATGTAGTCGGACCTCATGTAGTCGGACCTCATGTAGTCGGACCTCATGTAGTCGGACCTCATGTAGTCGGACCTCATGTAGTCGGACCTCATGTAGTTGTACTTCCTTTAGTAGATTTACAAGTAATCGACCCCCTTGAAGTCAGACTTCAACTTTGACTTCGCCTAGTCATCATAGCAGTCAATGTCAAGGTCGTTAAATTCCAAGCATTAAACTGTTCGCCTTCTGCCCAAACAATAATGTTTTGGTCATGTGACATTTTCACTTCGTTCAAAAAAAATTGTTTGTTGCCGAATATAATTCCCGAGATCCCCAGACTCCTGCTAGTGACGTAGTTCCTGTCCCCTCCATTCACGGCCCATAGAAAGGAAGCCATTAGTGAGTTATTTTCTGAATTCTGTCAACAAGTTAATGCAGGCGATTTCAGGGTCACTTTATCAGTCATGTGCTGTTTTTTTTGTTTTGTTTTTTTTGTTGTTTTTTTTCTTTTGGACTCAAGGTCGATCGTTGTTTTTGTCAGTCTGACTCAGATGACGTCTAAAGAATATGTGCATGATTGGACATCAGGTCATACATAAATTATTTACCATACGTGTAAATAGAAGTTAAATCCATAAATTAGGAAGTGGGCTAAATGGATAAAAGGATGTTGCTGGGGAGGGGGGGTCGGCTGGTAGTTGGGTGCACATTGCTGGGGAGGGGGGATCGGCTGGTAGTTGGGTGCACATTGCTGGGGAGGGGGGATCGGCTGGTAGTTGGGTGCACATTGCTGGGGAGGGGATCGGCTGGTAGTTCGGTGCACATTGCTGGGGAGGGGGGATCGGCTGGTAGTTGGGTGCACATTGCTGGGGAGGGGGGATCGGCTGGTAGTTGGGTGCACATTGCTGGGGAGGGGGGGGTTGGCTGGTAGTTGGGTGCACATTGCTGGGGAGGGGGGGTCGGCTGGTAGTTGGGTGAACATTGCTGGGGAGGGGGGGATCGGCTGGTAGTTGGGTGCACATTGCTGGGGAGGGGGGGGGGTCGGCTGGTAGTTGGGTGCACATTGCTGGGGAGGGGGGATCGGCTGGTAGTTGGGTGCACATTGCTGGGGAGGGGGGGATCGGCTGGTAGTTGGGTGCACATTGCTGGGGAGGGGGGGGATCGGCTGGTAGTTGGGTGCACATTGCTGGGGAGGGGGGGTCGGCTGGTCGTTGGGTGCACATTGCTGGGGAGGGGGGATCGGCTGGTAGTTGGGTGCACATTGCTGGGGAGGGGGGATCGGCTGGTAGTTGGGTGCACATTGCTGGGAAGGGGGGGTCGGCTGGTAGTTGGGTGCACATTGCTGGGGAGGGGGGGATCGGCTGGTAGTTGGGTGCACATTGCTGGGGAGGGGGGATCGGCTGGTAGTTCGGTGCACATTGCTGGGGAGGGGGATCGGCTGGTAGTTCGGTGAAATAAAGTAATGGGAGTGAGACTGCAATCAGGCTTTTAAAAAGGTAAATGCATAAAATAAAAACAGGGTATTAGTAGGCCTGACAGGACGTAACACAGGTAGTTCGGTGCATATCGCGGTTAATGGCAAGTACGCAGTCGGTATAACATTAGGTATGAATAGTAGGTAACATATATATATATATATATATATGCCTTAGATATAAAGTAAGTGTAATAGAAGGTATACAGGAAGTATGCAGTAGGTTTACATTGAATGATTTATAGTTTACGCCCCTGAGTATGATACTTGATACATTTGATAATTATTAGTTTATGCCCCTGGGTAGGATACTTGATACAAATGATGATTTATAGTTTACGCCCATGGGTAGGATACTTGATACATTTGATAATTATTAGTTTATGCCCATGGGTAGGATACTTGATACATTGGATGTTCCAAGACCACATTCAGTAATATTATTATCAGGATTTGTAGATAAAAAAACAGTCATAAACGAAAAGGAAACAATGATCAAAGTTGAAAAAAATAATTAAAAAAGAATGTTCAAGCGAAATAAAAATTACACTAGGAGGAAACTAAGCAAACAGGTTTGAAAAAATATTTTTTTAACTATAAATTATAATATAATTATTTAAATTATTACCATTATATTTATAATAATTTGTTATTATTTAAAATAAAATACTATTTAATTTGAGATAAAATTTTATAGGTTAATCCAAAGAATATATACATATATTATATTTATTTATTTATATATATAAATGTGCTACAATACAGTTAATATAGTATATAACATATGGATCGCAAGATAAACAAATATGTGTATAAATAAATGTGTTGGTCCAATATAGAGCCCAATTGGGCAGCACCCGTAAGGCTACAACAACAAAAAAAGGTTGCCCCAGGCAGCGATCCCACAACCTGCTGCAAAGGGGTGCCCCCCCCCACCCACACACACACAAATATAAAAAAATTAAATATAGTTGAAGGTTAGTAAACATATAAAAAAATCTTTATAAAAAAAAACAACTTGAACATGCGTTTAGTTGAGCTGTCTGTATCTGTTTTAAACTTGTGAAAAACAACAATATTGCGGCGTATTATCTCCAAGGTCACGGCCTTAGCACAACAAACCGCGGGATCTGACAAACTTACCTCTGGACTAGATGCTGGCCGGCTTAACTTCCTGTGTTGACAACATGCATTCCTGGGGCAATGCGTAACTTAAGGAATATCTGACAGGCGTTTTGGAGACTTGTATATTTAGACACAGATACTCTAATTGTTAGTTCTACAGAGACATGAGTCAGGACTGTCTATGAGGATAGTGACAGAGTGGTCTTGTAGTGTTGGGACATAGGAGTCATTTAGTTACAATGTTGGGACATAGGGGTCCTTTAGTTACAGTGTTGGGACATAGGGGTCCTTTAGTTACAGTGTTGGGACATAGGGGCCCTTTTGTTACAGTGTTGGGACAAAGGGGTCCTTTAGTTAGAGTGTTAGGACATAGGGGTCCTTTAGTTACAGTGTTGGGACATAGGGGTCCTTTAGTTACAGTGTTGGGACATAGGGGTCCTTTAGTTACAGTGTTGGGACATAGGGGTCCTTTAGTTACAGTGTTGGGACATAGGGGTCCTTAAGTTACAGTGTTGCGACATAGGGGTCGTTTAGTTACAGTGTTGGGACATAGGGGTCCTTTAGTTACAGTGTTGGGACATAGGGGTCCTTTAGTTACAGTGTTGGGACATAGGGGTCCTTTAGTTACAGTGTATGGACATAGGGGTCCTTTAGTTACAGTGTTGGGACACAGGGGTCCTTTAGTTACAGTGTTGCGACATAGGGGTCCTTTAGTTACAGTGTTGGGACATAGGGGTCCTTTAGTTACAGTTATGGGACATAGGGGTCCTTTAGTTACAGTGTTGGGACATAGGGGTCCTTTAGTTAGAGTGTTGGGACATAGGAGTCATTTATTTACAGTTTTGGGACATAGGGGTCTTTTAATTACAGTGTTGGGACATAGGGGTCCTTTAGTTACAGTGTTGGGACATAGGGGTCCTTTAGTTACAGTGTTGGGACATATGTGTCATTTAGTAACAGTGTTGGTACATAGGGGTCCTTTAGTTACAGTGTTGGGACATAGGGGTCCTTTAGTTAGAGTGTTGGGACATAGGAGTCATTTAGTTACAGTGTTGGGACATAGGGGTCCTTTAGTTACAGTGTTGGGACATAGGGGTCCTTTAGTTACAGTGTTGGGACATAGGGGTCCTTTAGTTACAGTGTTGGGACATAGGGGTCCTTTAGTTACAGTGTTGGGACATAGGGGTCCTTTAGTTACAGTGTTGGGACATAGAGGTCATTTAGTTACAGTGTTGGGACATAGGGGTCCTTTAGTTACAGTGTTGGGACATAGAGGTCATTTAGTTACAGTGTTGGGACATAGGGGTCCTTTAGTTACAGTGTTGGGACATAGGGGTCCTTTAGTTAGAGTGTTGGGACATAGGAGTCATTTAGTTACAGTGTTGGGACATAGGGGTCCTTTAGTTACAGTGTTGGGACATAGGGGTCCTTTAGTTACAGTGTTGGGACATAGGGGTCCTTTAGTTACAGTGTTTGGACATAGGGGTCCTTTAGTTACAGTGTTTGGACATAGGGGTCCTTTAGTTACAGTGTTGGGACACAGGGGTCCTTTAGTTACAGTGTTGCGACATAGGGGTCCTTTAGTTACAGTGTTGGGACATAGGAGTCATTTAGTTACAGTGTTGGGACATAGGGGTCCTTTAGTTAGAGTTATGGGACATAGGGGTCCTTTAGTTACAGTGTTGGGACATAGGGGTCCTTTAGTTAGAGTGTTGGGACATAGGAGTCATTTATTTACAGTGTTGGGACATAGGAGTCCTTTAATTACAGTGTTGGGACATAGGGGTCCTTTAGTTACAGTGTTGGGACATAGGGGTCCTTTAGTTACAGTGTTGGGACATATGTGTCATTTAGTAACAGTGTTGGGACATAGGGGTCCTTTAGTTACAGTGTTGGGACATAGGGGTCCTTTAGTTACAGTGTTGGGACATAGAGGTCATTTAGTTACAGTGTTGGGACATAGGGGTCCTTTAGTTACAGTGTTGGGACATAGGGGTCCTTTAGTTAGAGTGTTGGGACAAAGGAGTCATTTAGTTACAGTGTTGGGACATAGGGGTCCTTTAGTTACAGTGTTGGGACATAGGGGTCCTTTAGTTACAGTGTTGGGACATAGGGGTCCTTTAGTTACAGTGTTGGGACATAGGGGTCCTTTAGTTACAGTGTTGGGACACAGGGGTCCTTTAGTTACAGTGTTGCGACATAGGGGTCCTTTAGTTACAGTGTTGGGACATAGGAGTCATTTAGTTACAGTGTTGGGACATAGGGGTCCTTTAGTTAGAGTTATGGGACATAGGGGTCCTTTAGTTACAGTGTTGGGACATAGGGGTCCTTTAGTTAGAGTGTTTGGACATAGGAGTCATTTATTTACAGTGTTGGGACATAGGAGTCCTTTAATTACAGTGTTGGGACATAGGGGTCCTTTAGTTACAGTGTTGGGACATAGGGGTCCTTTAGTTACAGTGTTGGGACATAGGGGTCCTTTAGTTACAGTGTTGGGACATAGGGGTCCTTTAGTTACAGTGTTGGGACACAGGGGTCCTTTAGTTACAGTGTTGCGACATAGGGGTCCTTTAGTTACAGTGTTGGGACATAGGAGTCATTTAGTTACAGTGTTGGGACATAGGGGTCCTTTAGTTAGAGTTATGGGACATAGGGGTCCTTTAGTTACAGTGTTGGGACATAGGGGTCCTTTAGTTAGAGTGTTTGGACATAGGAGTCATTTATTTACAGTGTTGGGACATAGGAGTCCTTTAATTACAGTGTTGGGACATAGGGGTCCTTTAGTTACAGTGTTGGGACATAGGGGTCCTTTAGTTACAGTGTTGGGACATAGGGGTCCTTTAGTTACAGTGTTGGGACATAGGGGTCCTTTCGTTACAGTGTTGGGACATAGGGGTCCTTTAGTTACAGTGTTGGGACATAGAGGTCATTTAGTTACAGTGTTGGGACATAGGGGTCCTTTAGTTACAGTGTTGGGACATAGGGGTCCTTTAGTTAGAGTGTTGGGACATAGGAGTCATTTAGTTACAGTGTTGGGACATAGGGGTCCTTTAGTTACAGTGTTGGGACATAGGGGTCCTTTAGTTACAGTGTTGGGACATAGGGGTCATTTAGTTACAGTGTTGGGACATAGGGGTCCTTTAGTTACAGTGTTGGGACATGGGGGTTTTGTTATATTACAGTGTTGGGACAGAGGGGGCTTGTAGTGTTGGGACAGAGGGGGCTTGTAGTGTTGGGACAGAGGGGGCTTGTAGTGTTGGGACAGAGGGGGCTTGTAGTGTTGGGACAGAGGGGGCTTGTAGTGTTGGGACAGAGGGGGCTTGTAGTGTTGGGACATAGTGGTCTTGTAGTGTTGGGACAGAGGGTTCTTGTAGTATTGGGCAAAGGGGTCATGTAGTGTTGGGACAGAGGGGTCGTATTTGCCTAGAGTTGAGAAGCGGGGTCCATATGGCTAGAAGGTTGCATACCGTTTGTGAGTAGCACCAAATTTAATGCGTTTTATTATAGAGCTTGTTCATTGAAGGGGAGATGATAAGGGCATCTAATATATAAGGCGCTAAACAACAAGGGCAGCTAATATATAAGGCGCTAAACAACAAGGGCAGCTAATATATAAGGCGCTAAACAACAAGGGCAGCTAATATATAAGGCGCTAAACAACAAGGGCATCTAATATATAAGGGGCCATCCATAAAGTTCGTCACGCTCCAGAGGGGGGGGGGAGGGTGTGTAAGAAAGTTTGACAGTTTGTGACAGGGGGAAGGGGGGGGTTGGTCCGGCCATGTGTGACGTCACTGTGTTTTATATATTAAATTTTAATTATTTTGTTAATAAAAAAAACAAATTTTTGTTCGAAAGTGTGACGTACATTTGAGTGCGAAATGTGTGACAGTTTTTGACAGGGGGGAGGGGGGGGAATAAAAAATGGTCAAAAATAGCGTGACATACTTTATGGACGTCCCCTAAGGCGCTAAACATCCGTCAGTACAAAATAAATCAATAGAAATGAAAGACGAGAAGATAACAAGACAAAAATACGTGAAAATATTACTATTTATCTACAAACACACACACACACTGGCACACACATACAGACACAGAAACCGACAAACACATACATACACACACAGACACATACACACAGAGAAAAATAGACAAACAGACACACCCTGACACACACAGAGATACAGAGAGGGACATATCAATGCACCCTTTAATCTATGCGCGGGGCATATATATCTGACCGGCGCATATATCTGACCGGCGCCGCGCAGCAGTTTAGAATTACCACGCAGCAAATTTTACTTAATATATGTGTTTGTGGGGTGTACAATTTAGCACACATTTTTCAAAAAGACCTACGAACCATAGAGTTAGAGGGAACATATGGGGCTAGTTAGAGGGAACATATGGGGCTAGTTAGAGGGAACATATGGGGCTATCCGTGATGCTTCTATTCAGTCAGGTGGGCGGGTGCTTGGGTGTGGGAGAGACTACTCTAGAGATTTTTTATTTCGTGTTGTCATGACTACTGGGAAAAGAGAGCTATTTGTGTGTGCGTGTGTGTGTGTGGGTGTAGGGGGTCGTAATCTATTCAAACATAATAGAATCAAATAATGAGACAATTCTTTTAAAGAATTTAAATTTTGAACTGACGTGAAAATATAATGGAGTGTTTGCTGTTGTTGCTGTTGTTGTTTTATTTACATTCTCACATTTGTACTTTAACAAGTGGACTAGCTGAATATCATTCCTACAGTACTGATGTGAAAATGTTTGCAATGCTATTTATTTCACTGTAGATTGTGTGTAGCAAAATTAGTTAAAGAAACAACAGTGGTTCTAAAAGTTGTATATTCTCTACAGGAAATGTAATTAATCAGCAAGCGCCATCTAATAAGTAAACTTGATAACAGTGAAAATACAAACACGATACAAAAAACACATTTTGGTGAAAATATGAAATGGACGTAAATAATAATCTTTATATATAATAATTCTCTTCGTGGTCGGACCCTGCGAGACAAGCTGCAACTGCAAGTATGTTCAACAGATACTAATTTTAGAAAGCAGTGCACCAAATTACTGCACCAATGCATCAAAAGGTGTGCAAATTAAATATGCGCTGTAAAAAAATAAATAAATGACGTCATTGTTTTCGTTGATATTTTAATTTTGCAAAAAGGGAACAATGTAAAAAGTTATAAAATAAGTTTAATATTTCGTATTGATCAAACAAGGACAAGTTAGTTGGGATTTTGAAAAAGGTGGGCGCCGTAGGCGCCCTAAAAAGGTGAATTTTTTCAAAATAAATAGATTTCAGCTGAACACTTCCGTCATTTTTTACGGGTGATACGCCGCGGGTCTCTCCAGAGTTCCTTCTTTTCATTCACTCACAGTCGTTTGCCCAAACATACCCCATTTTGACAACCGTGTCTTTCAGGAAGTCTACACCCGTCACTAAATCATTAGCGGCGTATGCTACGCCGCGGGTCAGCTAGTAGTTATTATTATTATTACTAGGTTGTGCTGCGGTGCAGTGGCGCCTGCAGCCCCCGCTTTTTTCAAAAGCCCAAGTAACTTATCTTTGTATAATAAATACGAAATATTCCAGAAATGTACACAAAGTATTTTATAATTAACAATCCTCAAATCCTCTTTTTAAATCCTTTATATTAATTAACTTGTGGTGTCTGCGGCCGCCCGGCCTTGCTTGCTTGCTTGTCGCCAAAACTTTTGATCGATTTTTAACCCACTTGCTCGTAAGCTAGCGAGCTGAAATTTTGCAGGCAGTTTCGTACCGATAATAAAAACAATGTATCAAAATTTCAGATCGATCGCATGTACCGTAATTAAATTATTGATTTTTTAGATTATTTTATTTATTCCTATGTATCATGCTATTTTTTGAGATAGAGCGTCGCGGTGCGTATTATATTGAACAACCTTTCTGTCGCGCAATAAGGTGCGTATTTTATTGACAACTCTTTTTATAAACATATTCCTGATCGGTGCGCATTATATTAAACATGTTTTACGACACAACTGCAATTTTGTATTTTCTGGATGGTCTTGCGCTGCGTATTATAATGAACATTCTTTTAGTTACTTCTCGTACATAAAGGATTTATAGTCAAAAACTTGTTTTCTTTACGTATTACATCGTTCCCTTTTTAAAATTAAATTATGAGCTAAAACAATGACGTCATATAATATCTTTTACGGCGAGAAATTTTAGAAAGCAGCGCACCAAATTACTGCACCAAAAAATTACTCTTTTTGAACGTCCGCATGAAATTGTTCAATTATAAATAATAATAGTGTGGAGTCTGTTTAATGTTATTCTGGAAACCAAAATGATCATCCAATTTTTTTAAAAAAGCAGAGTGATGTCCCTTAGCGTTAGGCTACATAATTGAGCGTAAATATATATATGATATTTATTATTATTATTATTATTATTATTTTAATTATTATTATTATTATTATTATTATTATTATTATTATTATTATTATTATTATAACTTTTAAAGCGCGTTACCCAAATTGGAAGCTGGGATCACCGCTCTTTACATGAAAATTTGTAATACACACGCGTATAGATGAATATAACAATTTACTCTCTAAACATAAAATTCTTATTATAATTAAACAATACATGACGTGCATGGCACACATAAATAACGTTCCTCAGTCAAAGAAATGCCAGTTTGTAATGCAGTTACAGCAGCTCTAATGCAACTCTTCTCAAACTTTTTAGTATGGAGGACCTGCAGGAATTTTTCTTACCATTGCATCAGGGACCGGTGCACTATTTTCCCTGTAATGAAGTGACAGCAAATTGTAATTAATTGTATTTTATTTGTTGCATTTACGTGTTATTGCCGAAAAATTGACATTTTCTATGTTATTGTTGTTGTTGGCTTCCTTATGTCTCGTGAGACGACGGAAGCTTCTGTGCTCCTGTGGGATCCTCGCGCATGGCCCTGCAGCTTCTGCTGTGGCTGTACAAGCCCACTCGCGAATGGCAGCCTTTGCCGCACTTCTGGCACTGAAAGGCAGCACCTGTGGTTGGCTGATTTGCTCTCCTTTTCCTCTTTTGGCGGTCCGCGTCTCCGACCTGCCGCAGGTCTCTTTCTCCCGCTTCTAGCCCGGCAGTCAACGCACGTCTCCATCCGTACCTGTCCCCAGCGAGTTCCTCCCAGCTATTTATGTCGATGCCAATAGCTTTGAGGTCTCTCTTGCAGACATCTTTGTAACGGAGGTGAGGCCGGCCTGTAGTCCTCTTTTCTTAGGCTAGCTCAGAATAGAGGATGTCCTTTGGGATTCTGCCATCCTACATTCTTCGCACATGTCCCAACCATATGAGCCGACGCTGGTGTAGAGTTATTAGTTATTATTATGGGTGCAAAAGCAGGATTAAAATTACATTTTCAATTCCCTTCTTGAAAACCCTGCGGACCGGTGCCGGTTGGCCCACGGACCGTCACCGGTCTCGCCGGACCACAACTTGAGAAGCACCGCTCTAATGGGCCACTGTGTGCCCTCTCTACTCCTACACGTTACATTTTTATCAAGTAGAAATAAATCGATGAACATCTTGTTAATACTGGCAGTAAACGGCAGGCCCACAGAAGGTAAAATGTGGTCCACTCAACGGACCAGCAAACGTTGACCATCGGTGACGTGGGTCGGTGGGACTTATGTGGGACTTATGTGGGACTTATGTGGGACTTATGTGGGACTTATGTGGGACTTATGTGGGACTTATGTGGGACTTATGTGGGACTTATGTGGGACTTATATGGGACTTATATGGGACTTATATGGGACTTATATGGGACTTATGTGGGACTTATATGGGACTTATGTGGGACTTATGTGGGACTTATGTGGGACTTATATGGGACTTATGTGGGACTTATATGGGACTTATGTGGGACTTATGTGGGACTTATTAGTTCAACGCACTATTAATGCCGTGTCTAAAGACCAGTTTAAAGAATCCGTTGTCTCTGATGTTTATAATGTTAGTTTTCATCGCAATGTTACCTGACCCAGAAAGCTGAGAGGAGAATTGTTTGTTTACTGCATGTTGCTATAAATAGATGTCTCCGGGTAAAACTACGTCCGGGTACATTCGCACTTTTCCAAATATTATTTTCCACCCAAGGGCAGATAATATCCACTCTTGATTTTTTAAAATCTAGGTTAGATAACATCCACTTTTGACTTTGTATCTAGGTTAGATAACATCCACTTTTGACTTTGTATCTAGGTTAGATAACATCCACTTTTGACTTTGTATCTAGGTTAGATAACATCCACTTTTGACTTTGTATCTAGGTTAGATAACATCCACTCTTGACTTTGTATCTAGGTTAGATAACATCCACTCTTGACTTTGTATCTAGGTTAGATAACATCCACTCTTGACTTTGTATCTAGGTTAGATAACATCCCCTCTTGACTTTGTATCTATGTTAGATAACATCCACTCTTGACTTTGTATCTAGGTTAGATAACATCCACTCTTGACTTTGTATCTAGGTTAGATAACATCCCCTCTTGACTTTGTATCTATGTTAGATAACATCCACTCTTGACTTTGTATCTAGGTTAGATAACATCCACTCTTGACTTTGTATCTAGGTTAGATAACATCCACTCTTGACTTTGTATCTAGGTTAGATAACATCCCCTCTTGACTTTGTATCACATGGCATATAACATCCTCTCTTGATTTTGTGTCTGTCATTATGCAGGAATATGGAAATAGGTCTAAGAGTGTCTTAGGTCATTACGAAAATGTGTGTAAGTTTTTGAAACGTATAAATTGTCCGAATATAACCAATAATAATAAATTATCAAGCAAATGCCTATTAACCAACGTGTGTATGTCTGGACAAGTTCCCATTTCGAACCCAATAACCTCACAAGTATTCGTCAACGATATGCTATGTACCTATCATGAACTATGTCTAAACCTTATTTTGTTTTGTATTTGTACAAAATAGACACACTAAGTCAGATGATCTTCATAGTGTCCGCCTTACCCCGCCCCAAAAATAAACTTTTCTAGCGTGGATGTGTGTTGAAATTGCCATTGATAACAGGCGAGCCTCGGCCAAGCTTGTCGGGAAATTCAAAGCCTGTCGTATTCATTGACAGAATTTCATTGCAAACGTGAATGACAGAATAGTCCAGATAAGGGTCCCAAACATATAGTCATTCAAGAGTTAAGACCCGCCCTATAGAAAGAACCGCCCGTTATGCAAATAAAGGAAGTTGAGAGAGAAAAGTTGCTGGATCATAGTGAACGTGCTGCTAGAATGTCAAGGCCGTTTTATCCACACACAAAAAAAACCTTGCGTCAGTGGGAGTCAAGGATATGTGGGGGAAACCCTGATGACGAGAGAGCGCGTTGTGCAACATGGTCCTAATCAGAGGAGGAAGAAGAAAAAAATTATATGAGGGGGGGAATTAGCGGTCTTCAAGTTTATTAGGGAAAAATTTACAGCTCAAACTCAGTGTCCACGGGGGAAAACAAACTTCCCGAAAAAAATGTCTTTGAAATGAGGGACTGTCTCAGATTTCTAACTGGAAATCGATTGAATAATTTTTTTATCATAAGTTAGATATTTCTTTATTCCGTTACATCTTGATAATCTTTTCTTTACTAATCCATTGGCCCCTGTTAGTGTGCCGAAAGAGGTAAAAATACTTCTAAGCCATGTTGATATAGATAGAATATGAGCCAGAACAGTTCGGGTTGTTGTCCTTTTCGACTCCTTAAATTGTACTGGGGGGAGGGGGGGGTGATGACGTGACCCCTTGAATAAAGGGCGAGACAAGGAAATGAAGCTCTGACGTCACTGACGTATCCTGTTTTTGTAAACGACTTTCCTGAGAGCTTGTGAATAAATTAAGGATGTTAATTTTTTTTCCTATTCTGTTTTCGGGAACAAAAGGAGGCAAAAAAAAATCTTTTTTTTCCCCGAAAGTCGAAAGAGATTTCAGCGGATAGTGTCAATGTCAAATAATTTTTTAAAAAAATTTATTTTTTTGTCAAACAAGTTAAAGTTCTTGAAGCTATCGAACTTTATTTTTAATCTTTTTTTTTAAATCCGGCTTCCGACTCTAGTAACAGAACTGTCCTCTACGACTCTACGGGATAGGTTTAATATCAACACTATAATAATGTTTCCGCCGTGGGAAAACTATTGACTCAATTTGAACTTCCTGACCTACTTTTAATACCAATATATGTCATTTATCTCGACTTCGGTAAACTCGACAAACTTACTATGAAGATGTTTAGGGAACCGCCAAATTTTCTCCCTGTCTTAGTATTTTCTCATCGGTTTTGTCGATTTGTTATGTCACCGAACTTAAGTATCTGGAACTCAAATCAGCGCCAAATTTACCATTCAAAGTCGGTTATCTCGATCCCCATGACCAATCATCTTTGTGTAGCCGAGTGGTGGCTAAGTTAATGTAAAAACACAATAAAATCCAATTCACCCGGCAAAGATATGCAACAGTTTTATTTCAACACAACAATGGAACTTTAATCAACTCGTCACTTCTTTCCCTCACGCAACCAACTGTCATTCTGTTTCTACTTCCTTTCTTCTCTCATTCCAACTAGTCTAGTGCATCTCGGTGCGGTGCACATGGTGCGGCGCTGTGTGGGTGTGCACACTACCACATTATTAACTGCTTAGGTTATCAAACAGTTTTATTCTCAATCTCTCACACAGACCAGGGGCAGTGTGTTACTGGCCCGCTGGCGTGTCCCTGATCATCACGTGACTGACCTCTCCGTGCAATAAAATACTGGTAGTTGGTCAGTCACTCTCTGTGAACTCCAGTCACATCGAGTGAACTCCAGTCACATCGAGTGAACTCCAGTCACATCGAGTGAACTCCAGTCACATCGAGTGAACTCCAGTCACATCGAGTGAACTCCAGTCACATCGAGTGAACTCCAGTCACATCGAGGGCTGGAGTGAACCTGCAGTGACCCGTGCCGGTCACTAAGGCGCACTGCTGAGGTTTAACTCTAGCAGACGGCTATATTTGCAATTAAATTGATAAAATTTTGAGTTTATTGCCGACTATATTGATTTCTTTGTTAAATGATGAAACGGCCCCGACAAATGGGCCCCGACAAATGGGCCCGACAAATGGGCCCGACAAATGGCCCCGACAAATGGCCCCGACAAATGGGCGCCGACGAATGGGCCCCGACAAATGGGCTCCGACAAATGGGCTCCGACAAATGGGCCCAGACATAACGGCCCTGACAAATGGGCTCCGACATAACGGCCCTGACAAATGGGCTCCGACATAACGGCCCCGACAAATGGGCCCCGACAAATGGGCTCCGACATAACGGCCCTGACAAATGGGCTCCGACATAATGGCCCCGACAAATGGGCTCCGACATAACATCCCCGACAAATGTGCTCCGACATAACGTCCCCGACAAATGGGCTCCGACATAACGTCCCCGACAAATGGTCCTCAACAAATGGGCTCCGACATAACGTCCCCGACAAATGGGCTCCGGCGTAACGGCCCCGACAAATGGGCTCCGAGATAACAGCCCCGGTCAAAACAGCCCAGGACTAATAGATGGACTAATAGTCCAAAATACAATCAAATATTACATTAGTATTTTTACTCACCGATTCAGTGTCAGGTTTAGTTCACAAGAAACAATAATAATGACATCACAAGAAAGAATTTAATAACTGTTCCTGGATATGGTACCAAGTCACGGTAGTTTGTTGAGAAGAAATAATATCACAAGAAATAATTTTACAAATTGACCACTTCTTTTAAGGGTGAAAAGTTGACACAAGCTTAAAATGCAAAAAAATGTACCGTACATTTTTTGCTATAAGTGTAAACAATTTGTCTGGGGCCGGTTTGACCGGGGCCGTTATGTCGGGGCCGTTTTATCGGGGCCCTTTTGATGGGTCACGTGGTTTCTTTTATCACGATAATCGGTTATCTCAACGTTTTTCTTCTTCTTCTTCTTCTCCTTTTTTTTATAATATTTTTTTATTTTTTTTAGTTGCAATCCCCAAGGCCGTTGATGTAATCCAGTTCCAGCGAATATAAGAAATAAATAAACTTCCGGTTCATATCACCACACTCAATCCGGAATTTTGTTGAATTGTTTTTTTCTGTTCATTAAATGAGAGTCCTAGTAGGACGTCCTTCATGGTGATTTCTGTGTTGGTTCAGGGGTCTCTGTCAGACCTCATATGAACTAGGTTCATGGTCAGGGTCTCTATCAGACCTCATATGAAGTAGGTTACTGGTCAGGGTCTCGACCAGACCTCATATGAACTAGGTTCATGGTCAGGGTCTCTGTCAGACCTCATATGAACTAGGTTAATGGTCAGGGTCTCTATCAGACCTCATATAAACTAGCAAATAGACCGTTGACCTGCCATAGTCACAATCAAATAGACCGTTGTCTTGCCTATAGGCATCAGAAAACTGGCTATGGGCGACTTAGTAGGCCGGAGACGTGCTAGGGGTGTAGAGCAGCGCTCAACATCTTTTGAAATGTGGATTATCTCATCAACATAGTGAGCTTATAGTTATTTTATAACAATTTCATTAATAACAATTAATGAGATGATGTTGTAGGTGGATATTTGAACCGCACCCCACCGGGAATGATGGGTAATGTTACAATAGATCTACGCTAGGAATGTCTCGGTTAGATTGGCGTGCCAGGTAGCGGTGTCTACCATATCACTGGCCAATCTTATCACCGCCTCCTCCTTCTAATACCAGACAGCTACTGGACTGGGTCAGTGAAGAGTTATAAGTGATGTGAGACTGAAATAAGCTGTGTAAAAAAAATTATATAAAAAGTTTGTCGGTGAGACTGACAGGACGCCACAACAACAAAACAACAACAAAAAAACTGTCAGGCTCAAGTACACACTTTTTATGGAACTTTTTTTTTCAGGGTAGAGTTGTCGACCTTGAAATACGTACATCCGGTCTTCTAGAGATAATGATATACTTTTTTTTAAAAAAGAATTTTAAAAGCAAAATATCTCAACGGCGAGAACATGACACTGAGGGAGATCAGCGAAAAACATTTTTTTTAAAAAATTGTTTTCTATTTCTAACTAGGAGTAGAAACATCAATTTTAAATTATCTATACATATAATTCGCCAGAAATAAGGACAAGCACAAGACGATTCGAGCAAGCAGGCATAGCGAATGACCCTCGCTAGGGTGGTGCAAAAGTGGGGGGGGGGTAGATCAACCGCAGTGCGCATGTCTCGAGACCAACAAAGCGTCTTGCGTTCACTCGTCTTATGTTCACTCGTCTTATTCTCATTTCTCATTTATTTATGCCGCTGTTTGTGTCCGTTCTCCCCCCCCCCACCCCTTTTCTTTGCACTATCAATGAGCAAGTATGCGACGTATGCTACGTCGCGGGTCGTATCTAGTTTATAATGATTAGTTATTAACAAAACCAATACATTTTCTTCTTTGGCATTATCTTGACCTTTTCTTTCCGCTGTCACAAATTTTTATAAATAGAATTACAGCTCTTCGTTTCGATGCTATTGACAAAAGGGCATTGACCATTTTTAATAATGTTAACTTTATTTTGGTTAAAGTAAAAGAGAAATTAATAGATTACAACGAACTGTCTTTAAAACTGTACATAGAAGTGATAAAAGTCTACCACATGAAATGTTACATGTAACTTCAAAGCAACAACGGACTGGTGGAGAAAAAAATCTGTAAAAAAAAGTTTTTAAAAAACACAGAGGAAACAGTTAGGCCGCAGGGATGGTCGCTTGTTTGGCCTTGCTAAACCCGGTCATAGAACAATTATTGTCCGAAATAGTTCACCTTAAGTCTTAAGGCTTAGCGCGTTCGGACCAATGTCCCGGTTTTATGAGTATAGCCTGCTAGAGACAAAACACAACTAGAGACACTCATATCTCCGAAACCTCTGGGCTAAATTATATCTCCATTAATTCGAACTTGTTTTATGTCTTAGCTCAGCTGAATGGCGATCTACAGGGGAAAAAATGGAATGTCTTCTTCAGAAGAGTCGTTAGAAGGCTTTCCTAATGATACTTGGTATACAATTTTATAACGAAATAAAAGTGCCGCTTTTGAAACAAGTAACTTCTCCTATTGACCTCATATTGAACCCGAAGAACCATGCTACCCCCACCAATGTTCCCTCTCAAATTTGTTGGTCCGTGTACAAATTAGAAAGACTCGTGTTCAAAGTTGCTCAGAATTCATTTTTGTGCAATATTTTTACAAAATTTGCTGCGCGGTGACTCTAAACTGCTGCGCGGCGTCAGTCAAATATCTGCGCGGCCGAACAGCTTAAAATGGAACATTTAATCCCCCCCCCCTGGTACCTATTACATCCAGACCGTTGAAGTTGACCAACCAATGAGCAGTGTATACTTCAAGTCGGAGATCTACTCACCCCCCACCACACACACACGCAACTGGTCCAGTTGGACTGAAGTAATGACGTGTTAGGAGTTTAACTGTTAGGAGTTTAACTGTTAGGAGTTTAACTGTTAGGAGTTTAAGTGTTAGGAGTGTAAGTGTTAGAAATTTAACTGTTAGGAGTTTAAGTGTTGGGAGTTTAACTTTAGGAGTTTAACTGTTAGGAGTTTAACTTTAGGAGTTTAAGTGTTAGGAGTTTAAGTGTTAGGAGTTTAAGTGTTAGGAGTTTAAGTGTTGGGAGTTTAACTTTAGGAGTTTAACTTTAGGAGTTTAAGTGTTAGGAGTTTAAGTGTTAGGAGTGTAAGTGTTAGAAATTTAACTGTTAGGAGTTTAAGTGTTAGGAGTTTAACTGTTAGGAGTTTAACTGTTATGAGTTTAACTTTAGGAGTTTAAATAGAAAGAGTTTAACTGTTCAACAGATTTTTCAACTACAACAACACAAAAAAAAGTGTTGAAAGCGTATTTTATGTAAATGAAGTTTCCAAGTGAACGCTCACAATTGAAGTGTGTGTCGCCACCACACCCGTGCTAATACTAATACCCTCTAGTTTAAAGCACAAACACATTATTGAAAACTTTCCATAAAATTAAATCTCGGATTATTTTCGACCCGCGGGTCATAGTTATGCTGATGAGACTTCTATCAAGGCCACATATTTGAACTGCCAGCTTGAAAGTCTCAATTCAACACATTTCAGCTCAGATCCCATAGAAACGACACACACCGTGGTTTGAATGATTACCATCTTGAGAAAATATTCAGTGCGGGGTACAAAACAATAACTAGTGTAATACACTTGAGTTGCACCGCTTGACGAATGCCGGCTAATTGGGAATTCCCCACTTTTCCGTGTTCAGTTGATAGAAGATATCTGTATCGACTGCATCATATTAAAAATGTTGGCGCTTAAATCCTATATAATAAAAGGCTATGTTCTGTGCGGTCATCGATAGCGATTGGTCCCTCAAACTCCTACAGACACCTACAGCCAATCACTGGCGGGGAAAAGTTAAATCTCATTTACGTATTGAATGACGTTCAAAACGTGTTATTTTTGGTGCAGTTTTTTTTCTAAGAGTTTTGTTTTAGCGGTGCGCGTTGGGATTTGTAGTCAAAAACTTTGTTTTTAGGGGTTATTTATTATAACTCTGGACAGACTGCAGTGTGGGGGGAGGGGGGTGTCTGGACAGACTGGCAGTGTGGGGGGGGAGGTAGGATCTCTGGGCAGACGGGGGTGGGTAATGTTGTTATAACTATAACGTATAGTATTTTTGACGTGATACACATGTATGGCCGGTCTTGACGTCGGGTCTCTCGAGAAACTGAGGTGGAGGGGATGTAGGGTCTCGCGATAGGCCGCTATGTTTGGGGGTGACGTAGGGTCTCTGGACAGATGGGGGTGGGTAATGTTGTGATGTCCTACCATCAACTTCACAGGTCACCCTACACTTATTTCCGACCTTGGACGGGTTTTGTTGCTAGTATATTTTATGTTAAACATATATAATATACTCTTCATGATTGGTCTCATCTGCCACACCAGGAGCTGAAGTCTAAAAAAAGATAAATCTATCGTCTTTCGCAGACGGAAATATGCCATATATATATATATATATATATAATATATATATATATATATATATATATATATATATATATATGCAGAGAGAGAGAGAGAAAGACAGAGGGAGAGAAAGACAGAGGGAGAGAGAAATAGAGAAAAGAGAGAAACGGAGAGAGAGAGACCACACGTTTGACCACTGCAGTCCATCCAGTATCGGGTATAGTAACAGAGAGAGAGAGAGAGACCACACGTTTGACCACTGCTGACCATCCAGTATCGGGTATAGTAACAGAGAGAGAGAGAGACCACACGTTTGACCACTGCTGTCCATCCAGTATCGGGTATAGTAACAGAGAGAGAGAGAGACCACACGTTGGACCACTGCCGTCCATCCAGTATCGGGTATAGTAACAGAGAGAGAGAGAGACCACACGTTTGACCACTGCTGACCATCCAGTATCGGGTATAGTAACAGAGAGAGAGAGAGACCACACGTTTGACCACTGCTGACCATCCAGTATCGGGTATAGTAACAGAGAGAGAGAGAGACCACACGTTTGACCACTGCTGACCATCCAGTATCGGGTATAGTAACAGAGAGAGAGAGACCACACGTTTGACCACTGCTGACCATCCAGTATCGGGTATAGTAACAGAGAGAGAGAGAGACCACACGTTTGACCACTGCTGACCATCCAGTATCGGGTATAGTAACAGAGAGAGAGAGAGACCACACGTTTGACCACTGCTGACCATCCAGTATCGGGTATAGTAACAGAGAGAGAGAGAGACCACACGTTTGACCACTGCTGACCATCCAGTATCGGGTATAGTAACAGAGAGAGAGAGACCACACGTTTGACCACTGCTGACCATCCAGTATCGGGTATAGTAACAGAGAGAGAGAGAGACCACACGTTTGACCACTGCTGACCATCCAGTATCGGGTATAGTAACAGAGAGAGAGAGAGACCACACGTTTGACCACTGCTGACCATCCAGTATCGGGTATAGTAACAGAGAGAGAGAGAGACCACACGTTTGACCACTGCTGACCATCCAGTATCGGGTATAGTAACAGAGAGAGAGAGAGAGACCACACGTTTGACCACTGCTGACCATCCAGTATCGGGTATAGTAACAGAGAGAGAGAGACCACACGTTTGACCACTGCTGACCATCCAGTATCGGGTATAGTAACAGAGAGAGAGAGAGACCACACGTTTGACCACTGCTGACCATCCAGTATCGGGTATAGTAACAGAGAGAGAGAGAGACCACACGTTTGACCACTGCTGACCATCCAGTATCGGGTATAGTAACAGAGAGAGAGAGACCACACGTTTGACCACTGCTGACCATCCAGTATCGGGTATAATAACAGAGAGAGAGAGAGACCACACGTTTGACCACTGCTGACCATCCAGTATCGGGTATAGTAACAGAGAGAGAGAGACCACACGTTTGACCACTGCTGACCATCCAGTATCGGGTATAGTAACAGAGAGAGAGAGACCACACGTTTGACCACTGCTGACCATCCAGTATCGGGTATAGTATAAAGGTTCCCTGAAACTCCTCTCCAAATATCTTCAATTGTTTGAATTGAAGGCTGCTCCTGATTTAATCGATAAGCTGATCAATGTTATTTTCTATTTAGACAAAACCAATTAGCTTGGTGTAGATATAGAGTGATTTTTTAATTTAAAAAAACAGAGATATTTTGAAAGCTAACAATTTACTATCATTTGTGTGATTTATTCTTTGCAATATGATAGTCGATTATTTTAAAAATATTTCTGTTACAAAATGTTATAGTCACAATTAAAAAAATAACCTATTACATTGCATTTATAAAATGTATTACGGCGGTACATAATGATCTCATTGCAGGTGCATGCATAAATACAGCAGAGAACCCATAATAACAGATGGTCAAAAATAGCATGACGTACTTTATGGACGACCCCTTACTTAAATTTAAACATCTGTAGAATTGTTTTCCTCGCTATAATTTTGTACTTAATGAACCATCGACTTCCCATGGTGGTAATCCAAAGTGCTTCTCAAAGTGGTGGTCCGCGGACCGGTGCTGGTCCGTGGGCCATCCGCCTCTGGTCCGCAGGGTTATCAAGAAAGGAATAGAAAATCTAATTACAATCCCCCATTTGCAGCCTTTAATATTAACTCTATAGAATATGTCCATTTTTTCAGCAATAAGCACATACACCGAAACAAATAAAAATAAATTACAATTCGCTACCACATCAGAACAGGGGCAATAGTTCAACGGTCCCTGGTGCCATGGAAAAATACCTGCCAGTCCGCCATACTAAAATGTTTGAGAAGCACTGGTATTCCACACCAAACATTAGTAGAACACTATTCAGTGAAAACATCAGTCGCTCGGATGCCTGCCCTGAATGATCCTGAACGACCCCCCCCACCCCCCACCCCACCCCCAGGTCTTGCCATTCTACACCAGATCAGGCTGATGGACATGACGATACGATACTAACTGATCCCACTAAAAAAAACAATTCACTGACATTCGCCAACATTATGATCTATTACACATTGACAGAGAGCAGCAGCCCGTCATTAAATGCGATGCCATAGACCAGCATTTGAACGAGTCACCTCTTGTAAGAACAAACACTGCGTTTAAATAGTTTAAAAAATAATGCTAATAAGCGAAGCTGTTAATGTATTTCTTTTCTATCATTAAGACAAAAATGATTTTTAAAACAGAAATTTTCACAGTACCAGACAACAATTGCTCAATATCAATACCACCAGTTCTTGATCGTATACCTAGTTTTCACAGTACCAGACAACAATTGCTCAATATCAATACCACCAGTTCTTGATCGTATACCTAGGTATTCATATTGATACCAGGAAGTCTCCAGAGTACTTTGTCAGTATCGATAAGGTTTGAAATCATGAAGTGTTTAGAATTTAGTATTGACTGGAAACTTAGAAAGAATATCGATACCATGATGTCCGAAAATGTATCTTTGAAAATCGATACCATGTAGAAGTTTCTTTAATATTTTTTAACGTTGTCACACATTAAAAGCTGTTCAAAAAGAAGCCCCCCCCCCACCCCCACCACCACCCGGGGGGGCAGAGAGAGTATTGTCAGAAGTAACTGACATTAGCTTGACCTATTGATGTAGGTCAGGTGAAACATTTTGAACTATTTACACTTCGGATTGGAGGCGGAGAGTGTGTGTGTGTGTGTGGGGGGGGGATATCGAGCTATTTACCCACCAGATGTGCGCACAGACTCACTGACTGTCAAGCTGTTCGCTGCTCTACGTCATTGCCATCCTATATTTAGAACAAGTTATTTATTTATTTATTTTTTTCGCCATCTCAGTCCGGCGACTCTCACGCATTGCACGGTTTAGGTGCATGGTACAATTATTTTATTAGTTTTTCTTTCAATTTGTAACTCAAGTGTAACTAACGTGAAGGATTCACTAGAGTCACTAGAGTCACTAGAGTCACTAGAGTCACTAGAGTCACTAGAGTCACTAGAGTCACTAGAGTCACTAGAGTCACTAGAGTCACTAGAGTCACTAGAGTCACTAGAGTCACTAGAGTCACTAGAGTCACTAGAGTCACTAGAGTCACTAGAGTCACTAGAGTCACTAGAGTCACTAGAGTCACTAGAGTCACTAGAGTCACTAGAGTCACTAGAGTCACTAGAGTCACTAGAGTCCCTAGAGTCACTAGAGTCACTAGAGTCACTAGAGTCACTAGAGTCACTAGAGTCACTAGAGTCACTAGAGTCACTAGAGTCACTAGAGTCACTAGAGTCACTAGAGTCACTAGAGTCACTAGAGTCACTAGAGTCACTAGAGTCACTAGAGTCACTAGAGTCACTAGAGTCACTAGAGTCACTAGAGTCACTAGAGTCACTAGAGTCACTAGAGTCACTAGAGTCACTAGAGTCACTAGAGTCACTAGAGTCACTAGAGTCACTAGAGTCACTAGAGTCACTAGAGTCACTAGAGTCACTAGAGTCACTAGAGTCACTAGAGTCACTAGAGTCACTAGAGTCACTAGAGTCACTAGAGTCACTAGAGTCACTAGAGTCACTAGAGTCACTAGAGTCACTAGAGTCACTAGAGTCACTAGAGTCACTAGAGTCACTAGAGTCACTAGAGTCACTAGAGTCACTAGAGTCACTAGAGTCACTAGAGTCACTAGAGTCACTAGAGCCACTAGAGCCACTAGAGCCACTAGAGCCACTAGAGCCACTAGAGCCACTAGAGCCACTAGAGCCACTAGAGCCACTAGAGCCACTAGAGCCACTAGAGCCACTAGAGCCACTAGAGCCACTAGAGCCACTAGAGCCACTAGAGCCACTAGAGCCACTAGAGCCACTAGAGCCACTAGAGCCACTAGAGCCACTAGAGCCACTAGAGCCACTAGAGCCACTAGAGCCACTAGAGCCACTAGAGCCACTAGAGCCACTAGAGCCACTAGAGCCACTAGAGCCACTAGAGCCACTAGAGCCACTAGAGCCACTAGAGCCACTAGAGCCACTAGAGCCACTAGAGCCACTAGAGCCACTAGAGCCACTAGAGCCACTAGAGCCACTAGAGCCACTAGAGCCACTAGAGCCACTAGAGCCACTAGAGCCACTAGAGCCACTAGAGCCACTAGAGCCACTAGAGCCACTAGAGCCACTAGAGCCACTAGAGCCACTAGAGCCACTAGAGCCACTAGAGCCACTAGAGCCACTAGAGCCACTAGAGCCACTAGAGCCACTAGAGCCACTAGAGCCACTAGAGCCACTAGAGCCACTAGAGCCACTAGAGCCACTAGAGCCACTAGAGCCACTAGAGCCACTAGAGCCACTAGAGCCACTAGAGCCACTAGAGCCACTAGAGCCACTAGAGCCACTAGAGCCACTAGAGCCACTAGAGCCACTAGAGCCACTAGAGTCACTAGAGTCACTAGAGTCACTAGAGTCACTAGAGTCACTAGAGTCACTAGAGTCACTAGAGCCACTAGAGCCACTAGAGCCACTAGAGCCACTAGAGCCACTAGAGCCACTAGAGCCACTAGAGCCACTAGAGCCACTAGAGCCACTAGAGCCACTAGAGCCACTAGAGCCACTAGAGCCACTAGAGCCACTAGAGCCACTAGAGCCACTAGAGCCACTAGAGCCACTAGAGCCACTAGAGCCACTAGAGCCACTAGAGCCACTAGAGCCACTAGAGCCACTAGAGCCACTAGAGCCACTAGAGCCACTAGAGCCACTAGAGCCACTAGAGTCACTAGAGTCACTAGAGTCACTAGAGTCACTAGAGTCACTAGAGTCACTAGAGTCACTAGAGTCACTAGAGTCACTAGAGTCACTAGAGCCACTAGAGCCACTAGAGCCACTAGAGCCACTAGAGCCACTAGAGCCACTAGAGCCACTAGAGCCACTAGAGCCACTAGAGCCACTAGAGCCACTAGAGCCACTAGAGCCACTAGAGCCACTAGAGCCACTAGAGCCACTAGAGCCACTAGAGCCACTAGAGTCACTAGAGTCACTAGAGTCACTAGAGTCACTAGAGTCACTAGAGTCACTAGAGTCACTAGAGTCACTAGAGCCACTAGAGCCACTAGAGCCACTAGAGCCACTAGAGCCACTAGAGCCACTAGAGCCACTAGAGTCACTAGAGCCACTAGAGCCACTAGAGCCACTAGAGCCACTAGAGCCACTAGAGCCACTAGAGCCACTAGAGTCACTAGAGTCACTAGAGTCACTAGAGTCACTAGAGTCACTAGAGTCACTAGAGTCACTAGAGTCACTAGAGTCACTAGAGTCACTAGAGTCACTAGAGTCACTAGAGTCACTAGTCACTAGAGTCACTAGAGTCACTAGAGTCACTAGAGTCACTAGAGTCACTAGAGTCACTAGAGTCACTAGAGTCACTAGAGTCACTAGAGTCACTAGAGTCACTAGAGTCACTAGAGTCACTAGAGTCACTAGAGTCACTAGAGTCACTAGAGTCACTAGAGTCACTAGAGTCACTAGAGTCACTAGAGTCACTAGAGTCACTAGAGTCACTAGAGTCACTAGAGTCACTAGAGTCACTAGAGTCACTAGAGTCACTAGAGTCACTAGAGTCACTAGAGTCACTAGAGTCACTAGAGTCACTAGAGTCACTAGAGTCACTAGAGTCACTAGAGTCACTAGAGTCACTAGAGTCACTAGAGCCACTAGAGTCACTAGAGTCACTAGAGTCACTAGAGTCACTAGAGTCACTAGAGTCACTAGAGTCACTAGAGTCACTAGAGTCACTAGAGTCACTAGAGTCACTAGAGTCACTAGAGTCAATAGAGTCACTAGAGTCACTAGAGTCACTAGAGGAAAGTACGTATAAAGAAACTTATAAAGTCGTTTAGGTAAGTATGATGTTCATTTTATAAAGGCTTGCAATAAATTGTTCGAGAAACACCATTATTATATTATATAATTTTTTTCTTCTTTTTTTTTCTTTTCTTTTTTTTGAAACTTGGTCCTAGCCTGGGTGGAAAAATTTGACTCTTGGCAATGTGGAGGAACTGAACTTTAAACTGTGCATAGAAAATCGATGTCAAGATAAACATGCGCACTTCGAATTATAATTTCAAACTATTTAAGGGTCAAATTTGTTTGGAACTAATGCTCTGATCTATTATTTCATTGAATTTTGACATCAGGTTGTAGAACTCAAAGAACACTGACTTGAGTCGTCAAATTGTCAGACTAAAGAACATTGGCTTGTTTACGTCAGAATGCATGACTCAAAGAAATTTGGCTTGTTTACGTCACAATGCAAGACTCGAAGAACATTGGCTTGTTTACGTCACAATGCAAGACTCAAAGAACATTGGCTTGTTTACGTCACAGTGCAAGACTCGAAGAACATTGGCTTGTTTACGTCACAATGCAAGACTCAAAGAAAATTGGCTTGTTTACGTCACAATGCAAGACTCAAAGAACATTGACTTGTTTACGTCACAATGCAAGTTTCAAAGAACATTGACTTGTTTACATCACAATGCAAGACTCAAAGAACATTGACTTGCTTACGTCACAATGCAAGACTCAAAGAACATTGGCTTGTTTACGTCACAATGCAAGACTCAAAGAACATTGGCTTGTTTACGTCACAATGCAAGACTCAAAGAACATTGGCTTGTTTACGTCACAATGCAAGACTCAAAGAACATCAGCTTGTTTACGTCACAATGCAAGTTTCAAAGAACATTGACTTGTTTACATCACAATGCAAGACTCAAAGAACATTGACTTGCTTACGTCACAATGCAAGACTCAAAGAACATTGGCTTGTTTACGTCACAATGCAAGACTCAAAGAACATTGGCTTGTTTACGTCACAATGCAAGACTCAAAGAACATTGGCTTGTTTACGTCACAATGCAAGACTCAAAGAACATCAGCTTGTTTACGTCACAGTGCAAGACTCAAAGAACATCAGCTTGTTTACGTCACAGTGCAAGACTCAAAGAGCATCAGCTTGTTTACGCCAGTGTGCAAGACTCAAAGAACATTGGCTTGTTTACATCACAGTGCAAGACTCAAAGAACATTGGCTTGTTTACGTCACAGTGCAAGACTCAAAGAACATTGGCTTGTTTACGCCAGTGTGCAAGACTCAAAGAACATTGGCTTGTTTACGTCACAATGCAAGACTCAAAGAACATTGGCTTGTTTACGTCACAATGCAAGACTCAAAGAACATTGGCTTGTTTACGCCAGTGTGCAAGACTCAAAGAACATTGGCTTGTTACCGTCACAATGCAAGACTCAAAGAACATTGGCTTGTTTACGCCAGTGTGCAAGACTCAAAGAACATTGGCTTGTTTACGTCACAATGCAAGACTCAAAGAACATTGGCTTATTTACGCCAGTGTGCAAGACTCAAAGAACATTGGCTTGTTTACGTCACAATGCAAGACTCAAAGAACATTGGCTTGTTCACGCCAGTGTGCAAGACTCAAAGAACATTGTCTTGTTTACGTCACAATGCAAGACTCAAAGAACATTGGCTTAATTACGTCACAATGCAAGACTCAAAGAACATTGGCTTGTTTACGTCACAATGCAAGACTCAAAGAACATTGGCTTGTTTACATCACAGTGCAAGACTCAAAGAACATTGGCTTGTTTACGTCACAATGCAAGACTCAAAGAACATTGGCTTGTTTACGTCACAATGCAAGACTCAAAGAACATTGGCTTGTTTACGTCACAATGCAAGACTCAAAGAACATTGGCTTGTTTACGTCACAATGCAAGACTCAAAGAACATCAGCTTGTTTACGTCACTATGCAAGACTCAAAGAACATCAGCTTGTTAACGTCACAGTGCAAGACTCAAAGAGCATCAGCTTGTTTACGCCAGTGTGCAAGACTCAAAGAACATTGGTTTGTTTACGTCACAGTGCAAGACTCAAAGAACATTGGCTTGTTTACGTCACAGTGCAAGACTCAAAGAACATCAGCTTGTTTACGTCACAGTGCAAGACTCAAAGAACATCAGCTTGTTTACGTCACAGTGCAAGACTCAAAGAGCATCAGCTTGTTTACGCCAGTGTGCAAGACTCAAAGAACATTGGCTTGTTTACATCACAGTGCAAGACTCAAAGAACATTGGCTTGTTTACGTCACAGTGCAAGACTCAAAGAACATTGGCTTGTTTACGCCAGTGTGCAAGACTCAAAGAACATTGGCTTGTTTACGTCACAATGCAAGACTCAAAGAACATTGGCTTGTTTACGTCACAATGCAAGACTCAAAGAACATTGGCTTGTTTACGCCAGTGTGCAAGACTCAAAGAACATTGGCTTGTTTACGTCACAATGCAAGACTCAAAGAACATTGGCTTGTTTACGCCAGTGTGCAAGACTCAAAGAACATTGGCTTGTTTACGTCACAATGCATGACTCAAAGAACATTGGCTTATTTACGCCAGTGTGCAAGACTCAAAGAACATTGGCTTGTTTACGTCACAATGCAAGACTCAAAGAACATTGGCTTGTTTACGCCAGTGTGCAAGACTCAAAGAACATTGTCTTGTTTACGTCACAATGCAAGACTCAAAGAACATTGGCTTGTTTACGTCACAATGCAAGACTCAAAGAACATTGGCTTGTTTACGTCACAATGCAAGACTCAAAGAACATTGGTTTGTTTACATCACAGTGCAAGACTCAAAGAACATTGGCTTGTTTACGTCACAATGCAAGACTCAAAGAACATTGGCTTGTTTACGTCACAATGCAAGACTCAAAGAACATTGGCTTGTTTACGTCACAATGCAAGACTCAAAGAACATTGGCTTGTTTACGTCACAATGCAAGACTCAAAGAACATCAGCTTGTTTACGTCACTATGCAAGACTCAAAGAACATCAGCTTGTTAACGTCACAGTGCAAGACTCAAAGAGCATCAGCTTGTTTACGCCAGTGTGCAAGACTCAAAGAACATTGGTTTGTTTACGTCACAGTGCAAGACTCAAAGAACATTGGCTTGTTTACGTCACAGTGCAAGACTCAAAGAACATTGGCTTGTTTACGTCACAATGCAAGACTCAAAGAACATTGGCTTGTTTACGCCAGTGTGCAATACTCAAAGAACATTGGCTTGTTTACGTCACAGTGCAAGACTCAAAGAACATTGGCTTGTTTACGCCAGTGTGCAAGACTCGAAGAACATTGGCTTGTTTACGTCACAATGCAAGACTCGAAGAACATTGGCTTGTTTACGTCACAGTGCAAGACTCAAAGAACATTGGCTTGTTTACGTCACAATGCAAGACTCAAAGAACATTGTCTTGTTTACGTCACAATGCAAGACTCAAAGAACATCAGCTTGTTTACGTCACAGTGCAAGACTCAAAGAACATCAGCTTGTTTACGTCAAAGTGCAAGACTCAAAGAGCATCAGCTTGTTTAGGCCAGTGTGCAAGACTGAAAGAACATTGGCTTGTTTAAGTCACAGTGCAAGACTCAAAGAACATTGGCTTGTTTACGTCACAGTGCAAGACTCAAAGAACATTGGCTTGTTTACGCCAGTGTGCAAGACTCAAAGAACATTGGCTTGTTTACGTCACAATGCAAGACTCAAAGAACATTGGCTTGTTTACGTCACAATGCAAGACTCAAAGAACATTGGCTTGTTTACGCCATTGTGCAAGACTCAAAGAACATTTGCTTGTTTACGTCACAATGCAAGACTCAAAGAACATTGGCTTGTTTACGCCAGTGTGCAAGACTCAAAGAACATTGGCTTGTTTACGTCACAATGCAAGAATCAAAGAACATTGGCTTGTTTACGCCAGTGTGCAAGACTCAAAGAACATTGGCTTGTTTACGTCACAATGCAAGACTCAAAGAACATTGGCTTGTTTACGCCAGTGTGCAAGACTCAAAGAACATTGGCTTGTTTACGTCACAATGCAAGACTCAACGAACATTGGCTTGTTTACGCCAGTGTGCAAGACTCAAAGAACATTGGCTTGTTTACGTCACAATGCAAGACTCAAAGAACATTGGCTTGTTTACGTCACAATTCAAGACTCAAAGAACATTGGCTTGTTTACTTCACAATGCAAGACTCAAAGAACATCAGCTTGTTTACGTCACAGTGCAAGACTCAAAGAACATCAGCTTGTTTACGTCACAGTGCAAGACTCAAAGAGCATCAGCTTGTTTACGCCAGTGTGCAAGACTCAAAGAACATTGGCTTGTTTACGTCACAGTGCAAGACTCAAAGAACATTGGCTTGTTTACGTCACAGTGCAAGACTCAAAGAACATTGGCTTGTTTACGCCAGTGTGCAAGACTCAAAGAACATTGGCTTGTTTACGTCACAATGCAAGACTCAAAGAACATTGGCTTGTTTACGTCACAATGCAAGACTCAAAGAACATTGGCTTGTTTACGCCAGTGTGCAAGACTCAAAGAACATTGGCTTGTTTACGTCACAAGGCAAGACTCAAAGAACATTGGCTTGTTTACGCCAGTGTGCAAGACTCAAAGAACATTGGCTTGTTTACGTCACAATGCAAGACTCAAAGAAGATTGGCTTGTTTACGCCAGTGTGCAAGACTCAAAGAACATTGGCTTGTTTACGCCAGTGTGCAAGACTCAAAGAACATTGGCTTGTTTACGTCACAATGCAAGACTCAAAGAATATCGGCTTGTTTACATCACAGTGCAAGACTCAAAGAATATTGGCTTGTTTACGTCACAATGCAAGACTCAAAGAACATTGGCTTGTTTACGTCACAATGCAAGACTCAAAGAACATTGGCTTGTTTACGTCACAATGCAAGACTCAAAGAACATTGGCTTGTTTACGTCACAATGCAAGACTCAAAGAACATCAGCTTGTTTACGTCACAGTGCAAGACTCAAAGAACATCAGCTTGTTTACGTCACAGTGCAAGACTCAAAGAGCATTGGCTTGTTTACGCCAGTGTGCAAGACTCAAAGAACATTGGCTTGTTTACGTCACAGTGCAAGACTCAAAGAACATTGGCTTGTTTACGTCACAGTGCAAGACTCAAAGAACATTGGCTTGTTTACGCCAGTGTGGAAGACTCAAAGAACATTGGCTTGTTTACGTCACAATGCAAGACTCAAAGAACATTGGCTTGTTTACGTCACAATGCAAGACTCAAAGAACATTGGCTTGTTTACGTCACAATTCAAGACTCAAAGAACATTGGCTTGTTTACGCCAGTGTGCAAGACTCGAAGAACATTGGCTTGTTTACGTCACAATGCAAGACTCGAAGAACATTGGCTTGTTTACGCCAGTGTGCAAGACTCAAAGAACATTGGCTTGTTTACGTCACAATGCAAGACTCAAAGAACATTGGCTTGTTTACGCCAGTGTGCAAGACTCGAAGAACATTGGCTTGTTTACGTCACAATGCAAGACTCGAAGAACATTGGCTTGTTTACGTCACAATGCAAGACTCAAAGAACATTGGCTTGTTTACGTCACAATGCAAGACTCAAAGAACATTGGCTTGTTTACGCCAGTGTGCAAGACTCAAAGAACATTGGCTTGTTTACGTCACAGTGCAAGACTCAAAGAACTTTGAAGTAACATCTCAGAATTCATTCGTTGTATGCAATGGAAGGTACCATCTGAGACATAATTGGCTGTCTTCTGTTGGGGGTACCATCTGAGACATAATTGGCTGTCTTCTGTTGGGGGTACCATCTGAGACTTAATTGGCTGTCTTCTGTTGGGGGTACCATCTGAGACTTAATTGGCTGTCTTCTGTTGGGGGTACCATCTGATACTTAATTGGCTGTCTTCTGTTGGGGGTACCATCTGAGACTTAATTGGCTGTCTTCTGTTGGGGGTACCATCTGAGACTTAATTGGCTGTCTTCTGTTGGGGGTATCATTCATCTAAGGCGATACGTCCTTAACACACACACAATACCCTGATGTCCGATAGAATTTGAAATTGACCCCAATTACCTTTCTGTGGTTAAAAATAAAGAGAAAAAATTTAGCCACTGCGGTGACATTAATTTTTGAAAGTACAGAGGCTACCCCATTTTATGGCTACCCAAATTGATGAACTGCTTGCAGCGAGTGGGCGGGGACAGGATGTAGAACATGGCACGACCACGTGACTCGGATTATCAAATGGCGCAGTTTGCCTCTTATTTACTTCTGTCGCCATTATTGTTTGCCAGGCCTGTTGTTGTCAGAAGCCCACATTTCTCCAAGGTCGGCTCGGCCCAAGGCCACTCGCTCCGCTTGTTTTCGACCAATGAAGAGAGGAATATTTGTATCGACTTTTGTACAAAATTTCCTTTTAATGACAGGGCAGTCTGTACTTTTCTTTTAAAGTATAATTTCATTGGTCGTGTCGACCTCTTGAAATATTTGACCAGTCTTATCGGAATTGTCTGTTAAAAGAATTTTTATGAGTTCAGTAACACTCAACTATGTTTAATTATTTATGTATGCGTGTGGGTGTTTGTTATATTTTTTAGTCGTGCGATTCAGCAAACGTCTTTCCTAGTTGAAAACTATGAGTATGAGTGACTTTCGCATAGTTTCTAATTGATACGGTGAATAACTGTTTTATATAGGGCTGTACCGGGTTCAAATATTTTTAAACCCGGCCGCAGCCGGATTAGGTCGGATTTATGAAATGAAATCCGGCATGAGCCGAGGCCGGATTTGTAAAAATGCCAGATTCCGGATTTTCCGGAGCCGAAATTCGGTATATCCCTAGTTTTATAGAATATAAATAATATAAAAGCCCAGATCACTCATTCTGTAACGCTAAGCGACATAATCAGCATTTTAAAAAAAATTTAGACGTAAAATAATCATCATTTTGATTTCGAGATTAACAGAGCGTGTGGTGTTTCTCGCCTTAAAATATGATATGACGTCATTGTTTGAGCTTATATTTTAATTTTGGAAAAGGGATACATAGAGAAATTTTGCGAAAAATAAATCATTGTAATGAACTAAAATTTAATTATTCATTCTTTTTATTGAACTCATTCACATACCAATTTTTGGTTGTCGGACACACTGATTCGAACATTCACATACCAATTTTTGGTTGTCGGACAAACTGATTCGAACATTCACATACCAATTTTTGGTTGTCGGACACACTGATTCGAACATTCACATACCAATTTTTGGTTGTCGGACACACTGATTCGAACATTCACATACCAATTTTTGGTTGTCGGACACACTGATTCGAACATTCACATACCAATTGTTGGTTGTCGGACACACTGATTCGAACATTCACATACCAATTGTTGGTTGTCGGACACACTGATTCGAACACATGCAATAACATTCACGTAAGTTAGTTAGGCTTTTGAAACAACAGAACAACAGAACAACAGAACAACAGAACAACAGAACAACAGAACAACAGAACAACCTAGTTTTAATATAGTTGCGTTATTGTGACATAGCGGAAATATCTAAAATTAAATTGAAAAATGCTTCAGTTCAAATTATTTTTTAAAATAAAATAAAATAATTTAATATTGTTATAATTTAATTTTGCTATAATTTTATATTGCTATAATTTAATAATACTATAATTTAATATTGCTATAATTTAATATTGATATAAATTAATATTGCTATAGTTTAATTATACAATAATTTAATATTGCTATAATTTAATATTGCTATAATTCATAGTTTTAAAAAATGTCTAAAGGTGTATTCGCTTATCTCGCTTCAAAAGGCATATTTCAGCCGCAGGAATATTTTTTAATCATTTTTTTTAAAACTTACGTTATTGCTTTGAAATGAAGCTAATTATTCATTGTTTGCAGATGTTTTAATGACCGTTGCATGTTAATCGCGACTCTTGGTATTAAATTGGCCTGAATGGACCGAATATATAATGTATGTTGTCATGACAGTGGTGGGGGTGGGGGATGCAGAAACGAAGCTTTACAAAAGTTATTAAAACGGATCTTTTTTATTTTTAATTTTTAAATGACATTCCCCCACACTCAGACACTTACATAATTTTTTTTATAAAATAACATAATAATAGTAATTAATAATCATAATAATAAATAGATACTTGATGGAGAAAATGTGAATGGTTAACAGTGCAATGTTGAATTAATGTGATTTAAATCGGTCGTGATGTTCGGGATGAATAATAAATTTCATGTAATTACAAAATATGAATATTTACAGTGGCTCTCACTCTATTTAAAGTAGACTCATGGTAAAGTGGGTCATGTATCGTCTACCTTCTTCAAGCTGACCTCGCACTCGCTGAAGTCATTGACTCTAATCTTAACTGAGGAACTAGAGGCAGACAGCCTTAGTGTCACTGACATGGTCGTATATGTTACCGACATAATTCTGATATGTCAGTGACATGGTCTTATATGTCACATACATGGTCATACCTTTTACTGATGTGGTCTTATATGTCACATACATTGTCCCTACCTGTTACTGATATGGTCTTATATGTCACATACATGGTCATACCTGTTACTGATATGGTCTTATATGTCACATTCATGGTCATACCTGTTACTGATATGGTCTTATATGTCACATACATGGTCATACCTGTTACTGATATGGTCTTATATGTCACATACATGGTCATACCTGTTACTAATATGGTCTTATATGTCACATACATGGTCATACCTGTTACTGATATGGTCTTATATGTCACATACATGGTCATACCTGTTACTGATATGGTCTTATATGTCACATTCATGGTCATACCTGTTACTGATATGGTCTTATATGTCACATACATGGTCATACCTGTTACTGATATGGTCTTATATGTCACATACATGGTCATACCTGTTACTAATATGGTCTTATATGTCACATACATGGTCATACCTGTTACTGATATGGTCTTATATGTCACATACATTGTCCTACCTGTTACTGATATGGTCTTATATGTCACATACATGGTCATACCTGTTACTGATATGGTCTTATATGTCACATACATGGTCATACCTGTTACTGATATGGTCTTATATGTCACATACATGGTCATACCTGTTACTGATATGGTCTTATATGTCACATACATGGTCATACCTGTTACTGATATGGTCTTATATGTCACATACATGGTCATACCTGTTACTGATATGGTCTTATATGTCACATACATGGTCATACCTGTTACTGATATGGTCTTATATGTTAAGTAAGACTGTTAACATCATATTCCTCTGAAATATATACTTATTTGCTGCAGACATTGTCTTATATGTTAGTGACGTGGTTTTGTGTGTTACAGAAACATTTTATTCGACTTACATAGTCTTATATGCTATTGAAATATATTTTATGCAAGGACATTGTCTTGTATATTAAAAAACAGTCTTAAAAGTTACAGACATAGTTTTATGTGTATTAGACATCTTCTGTTATAACAACGAAATACTTAGTTCATTCACTCAGTCAAAAGGTATTTCAAGGCCAATGCTTCCTGGCTGTTGTGTTCGACAAATCGATCAAAAATAAGAAGTAGGGCACAATGACAGGGGGAACAATTTGATACTTATTTGATACTTTGTACTTTATCCGTTTAAATTTAGAGCCGTTCATAAGTCTTTTTTTTTACTACATCCCAGAGAATCGATTGAGCAGATGTAGGACAGATCCTCATTATAAGCAAATGCTCTATCAGCCAGCTATAGCCGGTTAGTCAGCCAGCTATAGCCGGTTAGTCAGCCAGCTATAGCCGGTTAGTCAGCCAGCTATAGCCGGTTAGTCAGCCAGCTATAGCCGGTTAGTCAGCCAGCTATAGCCGGTTAGTCAGCCAGCTATAGCCGGTTAGTCAGCCAGCTATAGCCGGTTAGTCAGCCAGCTATAGCCGGTTAGTCAGCCAGCTATAGCCGGTTAGTCAGCCAGCTATAGCCGGTTAGTCAGCCAGCTATAGCCGGTTAGACAGCCAGCTATAGCCGGTTAGTCAGCCAGCTATAGCCGGTTAGTCAGCCAGCTATAGCCGGTTAGTCAGCCAGCTATAGCCGGTTAGACAGCCAGCTATAGCCGGTTAGTCAGCCAGCTATAGCCGGTTAGTCAGCTATAGCCGGTTAGTCAGCCAGCTATAGCCGGTTAGACAGCCAGCTATAGCCGGTTAGTCAGCCAGCTATAGCCGATTAGTCAGCCAGCTATAGCCGGTTAGTCAGCCAGCTATAGCCGGTTAGTCAGCCAGCTATAGCCGGTTAGTCAGCCAGCTATAGCCGGTTAGTCAGCCAGCTATAGCCGGTTAGTCAGCCAGCTATAGCCGGTTAATTTATTAGTTTGTGTTCGTGGCCAATGAACCTTGGGTTAATGTTGATCTCACTGATCCCACTCAGGGGGGTCAGATGTCAGGGGGTGGGATCTAGTCTTCAGCCGTGTTTTGAAATTCTCCGTTTATTTTAATAGTCAGTTGACAGAACACATAATTTTGTAGTTAAATCTTCTTTAAAGATAAAGATTGTCAGTAGATATTCAGCAGATTTCGATGATGTGTAATAAACAGTCTGGTTTGTGGTAAGGATTCTTACAGGGATCCCATGATACGGAACCAAAAAAATGACCAACGTGACATTTTGAGAAAGGGAAACGTTGTGCTACTAATGCCAGTAACGCTCAGTCCTCTGTCTCTCTCAGTATCTCTCTCTGTCTCTCTGTCTCTCTCTCTCTCAGTATCTCTCTCTGTCTCTCTGTCTCTCTGTCTCTCTCTCACTCTCTCTCTATCTATCTATCTACCTCTCTCTCTCTCTCTCTCTTTCTGAATTCTTGTTACATTCGTCTCAATCTAGAATTTCAATATTGAAAATATCTTTCTCTATAGGTTTTCTTGTACCCAGGGGCCCTTGTCTATACGAGAATTTACTCACCTCCCTCTGTGGAAAAAAAAACCCCTCTGCAGATGGCTCGAACAAACCCATTTTCCTTATAAAATAAAGATCCGCCCAGTCCCCTCCCTACGGGTCTCCTATACCACATGGTTTTATCTTACAGCAAGTCCTCGAAACAGACTTAGGAATCTACGTCATCACGTGATGTCTTTTATGAGTAGGAAGCAACTTGTACGTCATCATCCAGGACAATGACGTGGAACACAACTCAGTAAAGTCGTCAAGTAACGTCAAGGGTGACGTCACAGCCAGATGACGTAGGTTGAGAGTGGGACGCTCACGGTGGTGTCCAGTGACGGTTTGGTGGTGTCCGGTGACGGTTTGATGGTGTCCAGTGACGGTTTGGTGGTGTCCAGTGACGGTTTGATGGTGTCCGGTGACGGTTTGATGGTGTCCGTGACGGTTTGGTGGTGTCCAGTGACGGTTTGATGGTGTCCTGTGACGGTTTGGTGGTGTCCAGTGACGGTTTGATGGTGTCCGGTACGGTTTGATGGTGTCCGGTGACGGTTTGATGGTGTCCAGTGACGGTTTGATGGTGTCCAGTGACGGTTTGATGGTGTCCGGTGACGGTTTGTGGTGTCCACTATTATTCGTTAGTTTTGGATTTTTGTTTCATTTACAATTGCCTTTTATTTCAGCTGAGTTTTCGAAGAATGTTCTTTTCATTGTTTTCTATTTTTAGTTTAGAACTTGACTTTGTGTTTCCCCAGAAAATGGCATATAATAAAGATATTTAGCTCCAATACATTTCTCATTTTACAGTCGCAGTATTTAAATTGCTTGGTTGTTGTTGTTTTTTAGACAAATAGGTTTATTTGTTTCATAAATTCTCAGAAAAGCATAATTTATAGTATCAATATACATAATTTGCAATCTCTGTCACGTCTTTTATGTCTGTCCGTGACGTTATGCGAGGTAACTCCAAATAAAAAAAATTTAAAAAAATATATATAGAAGTAAAAATGTTGCTTTCGAGATTAACAAAATGTGTTTCTCGCCATAAAATATTGTGACGTGACGTCATTATTTGAGCTTTTATTATTGTGTGAAGGGAACGAAGTAAAAAGAACCATGTTTTATTTGATATGATTAATATTTTTATTATTTTTTTGTATTAAATGACCGTTTTTGTGTGTGTCTCCATTTAATATTACGTACGTATTTAAATTTATAATACGTAAAAAAATTTAATTTATATTTTCTATATTAATAAATAACATTCGTCTTTCGGTTTATGAAATCTACAATTGGTTGACGTTTGGTCGTCAAGTTTCGATGCGTTTTGACCTACAAAGCCATTATTTATTACTGCAAATGAAATTTGCCAACTTATTCTTCAGTTTAGCATTTGTTTTTCTTTTATACACTTTGAGATTGCATATTTGTATGTTTAAAAAAAATAACATTTTTAAAAATCGATCTCCTCCCCACACTAATTTTTTATTGTTATTTACATGTAATATTTTAATCTGTCTTAGACTAATTTGGAATTAAAAAATTTTGCTTTTAATATAGAAATGGAAGGGGTGATGACTTGACAATAATGAAAACGTTTATTAGAATTCCTAAAACGTGTATATTAAATTTTATATACGATTACCTGTTGATACTTTAATATTTTCTTTTATCCAGTGATTAACTTTACTTCAAAGGTTTCATGCCCAATAAATAGTTCTTTGTTATTCATATTTGTAAATAGTTACAATTTTTTATTTACATGTTTTTGATAATGTAAAGGTAATAATAGATGGACGCATAACCTGACAAGCCATAAGAGATCTTCAAAAGGTGCTGACTTGACAATAATAAAAACGTTATGTGAATTACTCACACGTTTATTATAAATTGTAAATATAATTAACAGTTGATAATTTAATCTTTTCTGTTATCCTGTGACAAACTTTGCTTACTACGTTTCATGCAAATGGAATAGTTCTTTGTTATTAACATGTGTAAAAATTACATTTTATTTTTTACATGTTTTGGTAATGTTGTGGTAATAATGTATGGACAAATGGGAAAATAAACTGACAAGTCATAATCATCAATGAAGCTTCAACTGCTTCAAATCACAGATGTGCTTGATGTGGATCACATTACAGTCACATAATTTATTTTTAACGCACTGTGCTGTATTATTGGTGCACTCATAAATGGTGCGCACTATTCTATACCGCAAGTTATCGCCCGGCTGACTCCTCAGCAATATTTATTAATACTTCGAACTTCAAATTTGTTTGCTGTAGTATCACCTTATGCTGTGTGTAATTCACTATGCATTTACTGTTATCGTGATTATATCATTATTATTCATGCAAACTTATATAACGCGAAGCCTAACCTTGTAGGTTTTCTCATAACACATATTTTCGTATATATAATCAAAATATATACTCTGCTATGTCCGTTCGTAACGCTAGATGTTAGAAAGCGCACCGCTAAATAAATAGCCTTGAAAAAATACTGAAGAAAAAGAAAGAAAAAAAAAGAAACAACGCTATTTTCAAACGTCCGCATAAAATTGTTCAATATGGAAAAGAGATTTAATTTTTCTCTCTTGGTCTCTATATTTTCTGATTATTTACTATGCGGCTTTCAGGCAAAAGGGACAATTACAAAAACTGAAATATATCCATTTTGAAAACTTCCGTCATTTTTGACGGGTAATACATGTTGTTGTTCGTCCGTCGATTCGACGAAGACCACTCTAGTCATCCGAGGGTTGCTGGAACTGGCTTTTTTTGTGCATGCGCAGATGGCTGATGAGGCCGATCCTAGCACGGAAGGTTCGGGAACAGAAGGGACAAAGGACGAGTGGGACATCTCCAGGAGGGTTCACAGCATGGGCCTTTCGGGCTTGCCTCTTCTTTTCTGCGGAGGTGATCCTGTTTGCCTCACATGACTTGGCACCTTCGTGGATGGAAGAACGCCAGGTGGAACGGTCCTTTGCAGCGAGTTCCCACGTGTCTGGGTTGATGGCAAACGCTTTTAGTGAGACTTTCAGTGTGTCTTTGTAGCGTTTCTTTTGCCCACCGTGGGACCGCTGGCCATGCTGGAGCTCGCCATAGAAGAGTCTCTTTGGCAGTCTCTCGACTGGCATTCGGACCACGTGCCCTGCCCAACGAAGCTGGGACTGCATCAGGAGTGTGAATATGCTGGGGAGACCTGCCTTGGTCAGTACCACTGTGTCTGGTATTTTATCCTGCCACTTTATGCCGAGGATCTTCCTGAGGCTTGTTGAATGAAAGTGGTTAAGCTTCCTAGCATGGCGCTGATACACAGTCCATATTTCACACGCATATAGCAGTGTGGGGAGCACCACCGCCCTGTACACTTTCAGCTTGGTCTGGATGGTAATGCCTCTTCTGTTCCAGACATTTGGGTACAACCTGCCAAAAGTGGAGCTGGCTCTGGCAATTCTGACGCTCACTTCGTCATCGATGGTGGCATTTTGCGACAGTGTGCTGCCTAGGTATGAGAACCGTTGCACTGTGTTGAGTCTCTGGCCGTTGACAGTGATGCTGGGCTCAACGTAGGGCCTTCCAGGCGCAGGCTGATGGAGGACTTCAGTCTTCTTGGTGTTGATCGTCAGACCAAAGTTTGTGCAGGCGCTGGAGAACATGCAGGTTAACGCTGCATTGCATGTCGGCTTCTGAGGCAGCATTGAGGGCACAGTCATCCGCAAACAGGAGGTCTCTGATGATTTCTGTCATAACCTTGGTTTTTGCATGGAGCCTCCGAAGGTTGAACAGTTTGCCATCTGTGCGGTACCTCAGGTTAACACCAACACCCTCGTCTCTGAAGGCCTCTGTCAGCATGGCGGAAAACATGAGGCTAAATAGTGTTGGTGCCAGGACGCAGCCCTGCTTGACCCCGTTTGTGACTGTGAAAGGATCAGAAAACTCTCCGCTGTCCTGGACTCTGGCCTGCATGCCCTCGTGGAATTGTCTCACCAAGACGATGAATTTCCTTGGGCAACCGTACTTGGCCATTATCTTCCACAGACCCTCTCTGCCAACGGTGTCAAAAGCCTCGGTCAGGTCGACATAGGTGGAGAACAGGTTGACGTTCTGCTCCTGACATTTCTCTTGCAGCTGCCTGGCAGCGAACACCATGTCGATGGTCCCTCGCTCTTTTCGGAAGCCACACTGACTTTCAGGCAGGAGTCCTTGGTCAAGGTGGACCGTGAGGCGGTTGAGCAGGATTCTGGCAAGGATCTTTCCTGCAATAGATAGCAGGGATATGCCTCTGTGGTTGTCACAAGCCTGTCTATTTCCTTTTTGCTTATAAAGATGTATGATGGAGGCATCTTTGAAGTCCTGCTAAATCGCCCTTCGACAATCAACGAAGAAGCCATCAATCGTCTTCCCCAAGTGCCCACAAACAAAGCACTGGATGACCCCCCAACCTTGCTCGAGACCCAGAAAGCAATTTATCTTCTCTCCAGTGGCAAAGCACCTGGTTCTGACGCCATACCAGCTGAGGTCTACAAGGAGGGAGGAACAGCCCTGACTGAAAGGCTCCACCATCTATTTCTCTTGGTGTGGCAGCAAGAGACGATCCCGCAGTACTTCAAAGATGCCTCCATCATACATCTTTATAAGACGGGTAATACATAGTTTATTTATAAAGAGCCAAATGAATTTGACCGAAAAGAATGCACGTATAAAATATCCGCTCAGAGCCCTCGAACAACACGTTGCTAAACCAGATGTACCAAAGATGTGTTACTAAGAGTTACACAGCTGTACCAAGGATGTGTTATACTAAGCGTTACACAGCTGTACCAAAGATGTGTTACTTAGAGTTACACAGCTGTAACAAGGATCTGTTACTAAGAGTTACAAAGCTGTACCAAAGATGTGTTACTAAGAGTTACACAGCTGTACCAAAGATGTGTTAATTAGAGTTACACCGCTCCACCAAGGATCTGTTACTAAGAGTTACAAAGCTGTACCAAAGATGTGTTACTAAGAGTTACAAAGCTGTACCAAGGATGTGTTACTAAGAGTTACAAAGCTGTACCAAGGATGTGTTACTAAGAGTTACAAAGCTGTACCAAGGATGTGTTACTAAGAGTTACAAAGCTGTACCAAAGATGTGTTACTAAGAGTTACAAAGCTGTACCAAGGATGTGTTACTTAGAGTTACACCGCTCCACCAAGGATCTGTTACTAAGAGTTACAAAGCTGTACCAAAGATGTGTTACTAAGAGTTACAAAGCTGTACCAAGGATGTGTTACTAAGAGTTACAAAGCTGTACCAAGGATGTGTTACTAAGAGTTACAAAGCTGTACCAAGGATGTGTTATTAAGAGTTACAAAGCTGTACCAAAGATGTGTTACTAAGAGTTAAAAAGCTGTACCAAAGATGTGTTACTAAGAGTTACAAAGCTGTACCAAAGATGTGTTACTAAGAGTTACAAAGCTGTACCAAAGATGTGTTACTAAGAGTTACAAAGCTGTACCAAGGATCTGTTACTACAGACTTGAGCTGATCATAACTTCTAAGATTGAAAAATGGAGACTTTCAATGTTGATTACATTCGTTTGTCAACTCCTGACAAGGACAAGTTTAATTGTAGGGTGCTTTTTTATTGTTTTAAATAGTTTTGATTGTTCCAATTGTTTGTAGTTATAAGTAACATTGACAGGTTTCGCGTGCACTATCTGATTTGGACAATGTTTGATTAACGACAGCTGCGTGTACACACTACACAATCGTAATACTGATGACGCTTAAAGACCAACAACGCCAAAACGCTCACAGTTGCTGGAAAGGTTTGGGCCCTTCTTCGGCCTCGATTTTACGAGACACCGAGTAACGCCTCGGCGTCTTAAAAGGTGCCTCTTAATCCAGCGTCCCTGAGAATTGGGTGAACCATTAAATCCTATATTTACCCTAATCGACAGCTGAAAATATCAGTTTGGCAGACCATTTACTTTCCCAACCCTGTCGGCCTGATTGAAAAGCCGTGTGTCAAATTTTTAGTGTGTCTGGAAATAAATATTAACGAATCAGTAGTTTTAAAAACTGAAATATTTACATATACACAAATATATACACAAATATATACACAAATATATACACAAATATATACACAAATATATACACAAATATATACACAAATATATACACAAATATATACACAAATATATACACAAATATGTACACAAATATATACACAAATATATACACAAATATATACACAAATATATACACAAATATATACGCAAATATGAACTGTCAGCAACTGGGAACTAGTGGAACTTTCATGTACTGTATTGGTGGGCAACAAACCAAACTTTCAGAAAGATGTCGTTGCCATGGTTACGATAGTGAACTTTACTATAGAGTTAAATATTGCTGTCCGGTGTTTAGGCTGAAAGAAAAAATGGTGCTGAATACAGTTACTTTAGTCGGCTACTGATTACTTTAATCTGCCTCTGATTACTTTATTCTGCTACTGATTACTTTATTCTGCCTATGATTACTTTATTCTATCTCTGATTACTTTATTCTGCTACTGATTACTTTATTCTATCTCTGATTACTTTATTCTGCTACTGATTACTTTATTCTGCTACTGATTACTTTATTCTGCTACTGATTACTTTAGTATGTTTCTGATTTAATTTATCTGTCATCTATTTCTTTTCTAAAATCTTGAAGGAAAAATTGGTTTTAAATTTCATTTAGGTGATTTTAGCCTTTCTGACATGAAATTTAAAACCCTAAACATATTGAGATCAAACACCTCCCTAAAACGGGAGTGTGTTTGAATCTTCAACCTCTCTAAGAATACAGCCACTTACTGCCTTACTTGTGATCTATTTGTCCTTGGTTGTCTTCATTCTATGTATACTATAAATAGAACATAAGAGCAACAGAGGATTTCTACACATGTACTTTACACAAATATAATATGAAGAAATGCTTTTTATAACCTTGAAAATTATGACAAACCCAGAAAACCTAGTCTACGAGTTTATAACACAGAGATAAAAAAAAATATATATATATATATTAGGGAAGAAAACGAATAATATTTTTTTTTAAACGAAGTACTTTAGGCGTAACATTCAGGAGTTCTGGTTCTTGGATAATGGATACCTGATCAACAATCACCTTATGGGAAGTACGGTTGACCTCGCTCTCTTGTCGTATGTGAAAGTCTCGGCCCACTCTCTACTACAAGGATACGAGTGGGACCTTCATCTCTGACTCTGTGTTAGCCATGACGTCAGCTCACATATGTGTATTGTACCCAAATGTCAATACATTTTAGATCAATTTTCGGTCGTTTAACGCTTTTGTTTTTCGTTGTAATTTTTTAAAAATATAAAACTCTTTTTCATGACAGCGATAGCATATCTTTTTCTTTTTTTTCGAAAATTTTAGTTGAAATGTTTGTACATTGGAAAATTTGGTTGATATATTTGTACATTGGACCTTTTGGTTGATATATTTGTACATTGGACATTTTGGTTGATATATTTGTACATTGTACCTTTTGTTGATTCCCGCTCACGTAGTATTTCGGACACAGTCATTTAACTCGTGTTGGTAGCTTAGCTGGGGTAAGGACAATTGGTCTCTTTAAGTTAACTCTGTGCGTCAGATGTACGGCGGTGAATGGCGTGCTGAAATCGAAGGGACAAATAGCTGTGCAACAGTGCACCCAGAGAAAAACACATTTGTTTATGGCACACGAATGTTTATCATACAGGCGTCAGTGGCCTTGGCTTCCACGCCCATTAGCCGCCATCTTGTCGTCATGCTCGGGTTCGCCCAAGGTCTCACACCTGCCACTCACAGACCGGCACGCCGTATCTTTATAGGCACGGTGAGGCCTGGGTTTGATTTACTTGTAAACGTAAACAACGTGGCCTCATTTTGACACATTAAACAAAGATCGAAAGACAAATAAATTTTGTTAAAATTTACCGGCGGTTCCCTGACGCTTCTGGTCCCTCTTCTATGTTTTTTTGGATATCTCTCACAACCAATTGAAAGAAGTAACACTTAAACGCATGTTTTATATTGACAAAGAAAATATATTTACCGAAGCCGCTTATTACAAAAGACAACTGTGTGATGTATTTAAATGGTGACTAGGCCTGTCAACGGGTACCCGGGACCCGGGTCACGGTTTCCGTGACATTACCCGGGGAGTAAAATTCCGCCCGGGTACCCGTGAAAATGTGGCTTCAATGTCTATATAACCAAAGTTCGGCTCGCATGCGGCTTTTTTTGTGTTTAATTTTCGGCTCGCTAAACAATTTATCAAATAAAAATGTTTGTTTCAAATATATGCTGTGAAATACATCTAAGGAGAACTATCTGTCAACGGGAAATACACTACGGTCTCGACAAACGACAATGTATTTTGATACATTTTTTTTTCTCTGAAAATGAAACAGAAATCGCAAACACAAGAATATATTGGTTCTTTGAATGAATCGTATATCGAAAACAAAACTCCTCTGCAAAAAATAAGGATGGACTGTATAGAGATGAAAGAGGCCGTGTTTGTTGTTGTTAATAAGAACACCCTTGCTGTGACACTAACATTGCTTTGAAATATGCCGACATTCGGCTACCGATTGATACCAATTATCTACCCCATCTCCCCCATCCACTCCTATACTATAATACAGTGGTTCGCAAATATTGGGGTGCGCCCCCCAAGGTGGAGCGCGAGGCTCCCTAAAGGGGGGCGTGAAATGGTGTACTTTTAACAATTTTATAGTCAAATGATACTATTTACTGTCGCGCGAGGTGCGCGAACTGGTTTCTTCTTCCTATTGGAGGCGTGACAGAAAATAATTGAGCAACACTGCTATAATCGCACCCTTTCCATTCGCTTGTGTTTATTGTGTTCGTTAACATGTGTTGACCTAGAAAAACTGATGTTAATGATGTACAAGGGTACAAGGTTGTCAGTTTTTTTAAGGTCAATAAATTAAATAGTTACTAACAGTGTAAGATGAGCAAGACGTCGGCATAGAGATGAAAGAGGCCGTGTTTGATTTTGTTAATAAAAACACCCCTGCTTTGACACTAACTTTGATCTTTGAAATACGCCGACATTGGGTTTCCGATTGTCGATGTTGCAAAGCTTTGTGACGTCTTATTGGAGGGGGCTCTAAGTGTTTGTGACAACCTGTCGACGGGTGGGGGGGGGGTAAAAAAATCGGCCAAAATCGCTTGACGTCATTTATGTACGGCCCCTAAGACGTCGGCCGCGTAGCTACTGTGTGAAATGAGGTGCATGGAAGGTGGCTAGGGAGCATTGTATAGCGGTCATGACGTGGAAAAGTATGCGATGTTTCGATCGGGTAACCCGGGTACCCGTTCAAAATTTGGAAGGGTACTTGGGCAGCATTTTTCAACAATATTGACAGTCCTAATGGTGACTTGAAATCTATACTAATAAAAGCCAAAGCCCTCACTCACTCACTCATGCACTGACTCATCACTAATTCTCCAACTTCCCGTGTAGGTAGAAACACGATACTTTGGGAAGTTGTTAAGAAGCTTCTCTCGACGACAATTGGCGAAAAAGAATTTTAAAATTCACACTCATGGGGATCGGGGGGCCCAAAAACTTTTTTTCCTCTCTATGGGCTATATAAAAATTGAAAATCCCTAATTCTCCTATTTCCCGAGTAGGTAGAATCATGAAACTTTGAGAAGTTGTTTAGTACACTTCCGCGATGGTAACAGGCGAAAAAATATTTAAATTATCACTTACTGGGGGCCGGGGACCCAAATGTAGTTTTTTTTTCTTTTATGAGCTATATAAAAACTGAAAAATCACTAATTCTCCTATTTCCCGTGTAGATAGAAGCATCAGACTTTGGGCAGTTGTTAAGTAACATTCCGCGATGGTAACAGGCAGAGGCGTCACTAGGGTTGGTGTCACCTGGGGCGGTAGCTCATGGTGTCACCCCTTCACGACTGAAGGGGCCGTCCATAAATGACGTCACGCGAGGTTGCCGATTTTTACCCAACCCTCCCCCAGCGTCATACTTTGTCAAAAAAATATAGACCCCATCCCTTTTTTACGATATGACGTCACAAAGCTTTGACACCCCCCCCCCAAGCCGTATTTTCTCAATAAAAATGAGCATGTTGCAAATTATTTTTGTCATTTAAATATGTATTTATGGTAAGTCTGCACTGTAATATCGTAACACGTGTGAAGTCATTGAAAACGTAATTAAATAAATGGTAAACAATCAAACATTTAAGTGGAACTTTTATTTAAAGTTTCGCGTTTTTGATGTGACGTCACATTTCTTAAACACCACCCTCCTCGTACCACATCGTCACAGATGCGTGGACCCCCCTATGGCAGATTAAAGGGGGGGGGTGCTGAACGGGCTAAAGCCCCCAATAATTTAAGGGCCCCCAAACTTTTTATGAATTATAGTGTATAATAAAGATGCAGGCCATTATGTTTGTACGAATCCCTGAAAATGCCTTGGACAGTCATACGGCAATGCTGGAAATGAGTAGGAAGTATAACCGAAAGCAGGCTATTCTTCGTGAGAAGTGCATTGTAGCTCATTATGTGCCGTGCACAGCTCATTCCTTTAATTTGGTTGGGAAAAGAGCAGCAGGTTGTCCTACTGCGGTCATATTTTTTTATCTCCTGCAAAATCTTTATACCCGACTTGTTGCATCTACTCATCGTTGACAGGTACTTCAAAAACATATGAAATTGATACATGCTAACAAAGCCTTGTCTGACACAAGATGGTCAGTCTGACATTATGGTGTAAGGTCTGTTAATAGCTCATACCATGAGAATATCGCAGCACTGGAAGAAAAAGCAACGAATGAAAATCAGCCACGTGACTGCCGACTTGAAGAAGAAGGATTTCTAAAGGAAATTTAACAACTGGAAGTCGCTATTTTACTTGAAATTTGGGAAACAATTTTAGAAAGGAAGTATCTCATTGAATTTGTTAAAAAAAAATAGCATTCTTAATTTTATTCCTATGAAGACAAAAGAAAGGAAGAGTCCGTGGTAAAAACAGTGTAAACAATCTTCAATGCTATCAAACAAAAAAGAAAGCGTCAGTTTGATAAAGGGACATCAACAAAACATTATCCTCCTGGAGAAAAAAATTCAAGATTGAGGTATTTCTGGTAATCATTGACAAACTTTCTTAAGCCCTACAACATTGGTTAGGTAAATATAAATACATCCATGAGAAATTTGGCTTTCTTACAAACCTAACTGAGCTCAGCACTCTCGCCACCCGATGGACAGCAGCCAAGTTAATGGAAGAACATTCAAGTGATTTCGAAGAAGGGGTCGGGTAAATCCGAAGCAACCGTTTCGCCCCCCTCAATTTACTAGCAACGCCATCGAGCGGTGCCGGTTTAGGGCCAGGAGCGCCAGTACGGATTAGCAAAAAGTGCCGCGAAGAACGCATTGGACGCCAGCTCTGAGGAAACCTTCCAGTTGGGGTTGCACCCTAGGTAGGTCTTTGATGATCCCCCGGTCTGCGGCGGTCCTAACCATGGAGACCCGTGTGCTTTGCCGGGATGGCGCCAAAGTGGTAGCGGGTCGTAGTATGAAATTCCACCACCTCCTTGTGAGGGCAACTTAGTGGGAGGCATCTTCGACTGTATGTCCTGGATGCCCATGTGGCCGCTTCAGAAGCGACCGCTTTTTTTTGGGAGGGGGGGTTCCTCAGCTGTTACATCCCTTTGGTGGCCAGATGGCTAAGGGGGTCTTCCTGGAAGACCCATAAAGAGCACTAGGCTCGGGGCTTCTGGTTTTCTTCCACATGTAGGTTCATGAGTGATTTCGAAGCCTGTTTACCTTCAGAATTAGTCCAATTTTCAGAACTCTTAAAAAAATTATTGTCCAGCCCCAGGCTCATGGTAAGGAAAAGGAATTAGCACAAAGCGAAACTCAAAAAACTTGCACATAGCTAAAAATTTTGCTGCTTTTGAATGAGCTATATTTCACACAGTCTTTTACAAATGTACACATCGCACTTCGCATCTATCTTTCAATGATGACATCAAACTGCAACTGAGAGCGATCCTTTTCAAAGTTGAAAAGAATATATAATGAGTTAGAATTTGCAGGGGACGAAAAATGCTGAATATGCTCTCTCTCTCTCTCTAATGAGCATTGAAAAGTAACTTGTAAGCTTACTCAGCTTTATTGACTTGATTGAAAACTTCGCCATTTGAAAAATTCGCAAACGAAAGTTGTAGGTTGAAATAATAATCATACATATTTTTCAATAATTTTTGTTATTTCAAATAGGGAAAAGAATTCGTTACCTCATGAATTTTTTTTTATAAATACGGAGTTTCGCGTAATACTATTCTTGACGGGGGCGCGTTCGAAGCACTAAACAGCGTAAGTCGGAATGGGACCGTCGTAACCGGAGGACTACCTGTATATAAACATGCATATCTATGCTTTCACGCCTTTAATAAATATATATATTAAAAGATTACACTCAAAGACATTGAAATCATAATTTTCCTCAAGAAAAATATCAACAAAGAAAACCCATCTTTTGAATTTTTTTCTTTGGGAAGGGGGGGTGATAAAATCGTATTCCCCCCACCCCACTGTGGTGGAGTGAGTCGTGAGGTGGGATTCGTTCATGCTGTCGGTGTGTCCAAGCCCAAATGGCTTTATATCTTTTAAAACTGAAGACACTGCCCCTTTCATTCCAGCCTTTTTAAAGATCTCTCTGCTGCGACTATTTCTTTTCTTTTTTTCCTAATTTGTTTTAATGTTGTTCCTGTGTTGGGACTGTTTTATTATTGCAAGTTAACTGATATTTTTTTAATAAGAATTTTCGCGTTTAACGTATTTCATTGTATTTCTTAATTTCTTTCTAGATTAAAAAAATTGTCATCTTTTTTTTTCTGACATAAAATCGTACACAGTAAAATTTTAGGCTTGGGTGTCACCCCCTGACGGGTGTCACCCGGGGCGGCCCGCCCCCCCCCGCACCCCCCTAGTGACGCCACTGGTAACAGGTGAAAAAATTATATAAATTATCACTTACTGGGGACCGGGGCCCAAACCCACTTTTTTCCCCTTATATGGGCTATATAAAACTGAATTAACACTAATTCCTCATCTTCCCTTGTAGGTAGAAGCAAAAAACTTTTGAAAGTTGTTGAGTACCCTCCCGGGATGTTAACAGTCGAAAAAAAAATTATCACTAACTGGGGGCCGGGGGCAAAAGTGTAGTTTTTTTTCTTAAATGAGCTATATAAAAAAAAGGCTCATCATTAAATCTCCAATTTCCCGTGTAAGTAGGAGCATGAAACTTTGGGAAGTTGTTGAGTACCCTCCCAAAATGGTAACTGGCGGAAAAATATTCAAATTATCACTCTCTAGGGGGCCGGGGGGCCTTAATGTAGTTAATGTAGCTTTTTTTCTTATATAACACTAACTCTTCACTAATTCTCCAACTTACCGTGTAAGTAGAAACATGAAACTTTAGGAAGTTTTTGAGTACCCTCCTACGATGGTAACAGGCGTAAAAAATATAAAATTATCACTCACCAGGGGGTTGGGGGCCCAAATGTAGTTTTTCCCTTATATGAGCTATATAAAACATACTCATCATTAAATATCTATTCTCCCGTGTAGGTAGGAGCATGAAGTGTGTCATTTTTTAATTTTCGTTTTTGTTTTTCAGCGGGACCACGACAGACAGACAGACAATACGGTGAAGTTAATATATGTATTATATCCTTCATAATCCAGATTGAAATCAATTGGTGTTTTGAATTTGTGTTACGCGGGTTCTCAACGCTAACTGAAATCCTAATTTATCGCAGCGAAGCGCGGGTATTTTGCTTGTCCTACATAAATTAAAGTAATTAATTAGCATTTTTTAAAACAAGTGTTACTATGTATTTTACAACGATGTTGGTCGCCATTCGAAAGCCCCAGAGATACCTCTTGGCATTTTGAACTAACCATGCAGCCAGGGGGACCTTGTTTTTAAACGATTTTTTTCCCTTAGAGAAATTGTTGACGGCCTTGAACTTTAAGCCGATTCGCTCGTCCGTTTACAGCCGACCTTGGCGTCATTACAGTAAAAATGGCCGATTATTTTAAATTGCTAATTCGGGATGTCGTGTTGACCTTGAACATTGGTCTGAAATTTGAAAAGCTGAAATCGTTTTACGTCAGCTTATCTTCACCTAAAATATGAACAGAGAGAAAGAAAGAGATGAAGAGAGAGAGAGAGAGAGAGAGAGTGATGGAGAGAGAGAGTAGGAAAGAAATAACGAGAGAGAGAGAGAGAGAGAAAGAGAGAGAGAAAGAACGAGAGAGAGATGGGGGATATCTAACAGTATAGAAATGAGGATAGATAACTGATAGATTGATGATGATATATAACGATGACTGACTGAAATTCATAGTGAGAGGAAAGAAAATAGACTAACAGGAGATACTTTATTTCGGTAAACATACGTACGATGCCATACTGTGCTGAGAAATGGAGAGAGAAATTTATGCGAAATATTATACATGTCACTATAAAATAATGTTGGAAAACATATGTCTAGGTTGTTAGGAGCTGGCATAAAGAGACATGATTTGATGGCTGATAAACAAAGTGGTAACAACAGTCTTGAATCATTATTGTACATTGGGCAATGCCGTTTGTTTACTGGTGCAAGGCAGCAATGTCGTCTTGTCTACTGGTGCAAGGAAGCAATGTCATTTTGTCTACTCGTGCAAAGAAGCAATGTCATCTTCTACTGGTGCAAGGAAGCAATGTCGTCTTGTCTACTGGTGCAAGAAAGAAATGTCGTCATGTTTGTGTCTGAGATTATACATTTGTGATTTCATTCAACAAATGACCTTGTCACTGAAGGTCGCTTGTTATGTTCAGGATTTCGAAGATATTCCCAGATTTGTTTAGACCATCATCATCTTCCAGGATCACCTCTATAACACGACCAGCATCTTCAACATCGGACCACATCTAGACCATTATAGATTTAGATCATTTCTCATTTAGACCGTCAGATATGTAGACATTTTGGCCATTAGTCATTCGGACAATTAAAAATGAAGCCGCCTTTGTTTACACAAGTCCCCATTGGAAAGATAACCTGTTCAAGTTCTGGAATAGCTTGGTCTCCCTAAATTCTAACTTTATTATGAGAAGAAAAGCTGTAACGCATCTGCAAAGAATTTTATGGTGGTGCTCATTTATCAACCGTAGACACCATAGACAGTATAGACACTGAAGACACTACAGACAGCACAGACACTATAGACACCACAGACAGTACAGACGGTACAGACACTACAGATACCATAGTCAATTGATCTCTGCCATACAAAACATAACAACCATGATTGTATTTTTGTATATCATAAAAAATATATTTTGTAGAGGAAGATTTGCAGAGGCTAACTATGGTGCATGGTAAACAATTAAAACTCTCTAACCTTGAAAATTTGGACGAGACCAACCCTATAGCCAAGGTCGAGGTCAGAGTGGACTTATTTAAAGATCCCTGTGGAATAAATCGGTTATCTCAGCTGCTATCCTGTTCCATTATCTGGCACACTTGAGAATATCTAGTTGTTGTTTTCCCCATCAAGATGATGTCAAGGTGAACGCATGGTTATGTCATAAGCTCCTGGTACAAGTGAGTTGTCGTGTCATCTCGTGGTACAAGTGATTTGCCGTGTCATCTCCTGGTACAAGTGATTTGCCGTGTCAACTGGCCCAATCGTTGTAAGCTGCATCACGACTAAACATTCCATGTTCAAGTTAACGTGCTGACAGGGCAGGGAATCTATAATACTCCGGCTATCATACTCCGGCTATCATACTCCGGCAATTATATTGTAGTCCGGCTTGCATACCCAATAATTTCTGTATTTAAAGCTATTTTCGCTATGTCTACCTAGAGGTCGCACAATGTCATTCCGTAATGCTGCCACTGAAACATTTTGTTTTAACCGAATGTGACACAAAGTTGGCAGTTACATTGAAATGTTCAATGAAATATCAAGTTCTGAGAAGATGAGCTGTTGTCAACAAACCGTTGACCTATATAAATAAGACCAGGACGGGTATTTCAAACGCCCCCGTCCAACCATCGTAGGCCTGGGGTCAAAGTCTAACTGAAGTAATCTCGACCCGATTGTCGGTACACGGTACACCAGGGATACGTCAACACGTATGACCCCAGAGATTCCTGGAAAAAAAGAGAGAGAGAGAGAGAGAGAGAGCATTGAAATGTATCATGGGATAGGCGCGTGACATCGTGTTCGGGGCGCACCAGGCAGTTCCTACAGATGGCGCGTGCCGGGCACGGATACTATTAACTAATCACACTTAACTTAATGATCTATAATTTATGACAGGCGTCACCAGCGGGTGTGCGGACCGCACCGGGTGACACAATTACAAGGGGTGACACCAACATGTAAAATTCTTTGAGCTCCCGTTATCTGGCACTGGCAGACTCGGAGGAGGTCTATGGGGTAAGTCGTGAGGGGGGAGACACCAATGGCTACCGCACTGGGTGACACCAACCCTAGTGACGCCTCTGGTTTATGGGTTATATGAAGGCAGACGGTCTTCAGCCTCTCTAAGAACAATGAGCCTGTCTCCAAGTCTGATATCAGAGGTCAAGGAGAAACAAGTATTTAAAACACGAGTCTATGTAAACACTATTCACACTTCATTCTGCTTGTAAGATTATGATGATAGTGTCTTGTATAGCGATTATTCTCCTTGCTAGCCCAGCATGGTCACCGTGATCTGATCTTCAAAACTTTGCTTAAATATATTTTTAAAAATTGTTTAAGGATTTGAAATTTTCTTAAATGTTTCTTTGTTGTCACACCCCTTAATGATTTGCAGGCTTTTGCTTAACTTTTGGTGCAGTAGCTTCTATAGAGAAGACACTCTAAGTAACTTCTTTCTGTGTCCACCCAAAAAGGGAATTGAAGGAGATAAAGCGTAGAGGAAAATAAACATGCAGCCCTGTTAGCGATACGTGAGATTAGAAGTCGGGTCTTTTAAATAAGATTGACACCCTAGTTCCTAGTCTCAAATGTGTTGAACTTTTTTTAAAAATCGTTAACGTTAACAATAACATCAGATCGCAAATCTGGCAAATTTATGAATTATTTCGCTATTAGTATATATATTGTAGAGAAAGTAGCTTGAGTCGGCATATATCTATATATTTTCTTGTTTTTAAGATTTTTAAACACATGACTCGTCTTATCAGGCCTAACTTGAATTCTCAGAGTCTTCATAGTTGGAAAAAAGGTTTCCTAAAGCAGGTTGACAACAAAGCTCCTGCTGACTCAAAATAAAACCAAATCTCTGCATTTTGATTTATATTTATCTCCAGTCGATTTCATCGAGTCGTTCAACTAAATCGTATAGACAAGACGAGAGAGTGAGACCGACGAATCGGGCCACTACATCAGGTTCAACTAAATAAATCAAGGATAAGTTTACTGTAGACCATTGACTTGGTCCCTTTAGAGCCACCTTCAGGTTTAACTCTTTGATGTTTTCGTCCCCGTGAAACTGCCAACACATCTAATTTAGATAATGTGGTGAGGTCACCGTGAAATTCCCATGTTAATTTACGACCAATGGATGCCAGTCCCAGACTACCCGATTCCCCCATCTCCCCCTACCCCCATCTCTCCCTACCCCCATCTCCCCCTACCCCCATCTCCCCCTACCCCCATCTCTCCCTACCCCCATCTCCCCCTACCCCCATCTCTCCCTACCCCCATCTCTCCCTACCCCCATCTCTCCCTACCCCCATCTCTCCCTACCCCCATCTCTCCCTACCCCCATCTCTCCCTACCCCCATCTCTCCCTACCCCCATCTATCCCTACCCCCATCTCCCCCTACCCCCATCTCCCCCTACCCCCATCTCTCCCTACCCCCATCTCTCCCTACCCCCATCTCTCCCTACCCCCATCTCTCCCTACCCCCATCTCTCCCTACCCCCATCTCTCCCTACCCCCATCTCTCCCTACCCCCATCTATCCCTACCCCCATCTCCCCCTACCCCCATCTCCCCCTACCCCCATCTCTCCCTACCCCCATCTCTCCCTACCCCCATCTCTCCCTACCCCCATCTCTCCCTACCCCCATCTCTCCCTACCCCCATCTATCCCTACCCCCATCTCCCCCTACCCCCATCTCCCCCTACCCCCATCTCTCCCTACCCCCATCTCTCCCTACCCCCATCTCTCCCTACCCCCATCTCTCCCTACCCCCATCTCTCCCTACCCCCATCTCTCCCTACCCCCATCTCTCCCTACCCCCATTTCTCCCCCAACAACGTTATTCCAACACCATAGAATTATATTGCCTACGTAAATAAAATCTGCAGCCATAAGATAAAGATAAAGCATGAGGTTCTTGAAAGTGGTGGTCACTAAAAGCCTCTGTCAATGAAAGCCACTGTCACTAAAAGCCCCTGTCACCGAAACCCAGTGCCATTGAAAGCCCCCGTCACTGAGACCCACTGTCATTAAAAGCATCAGTCAATGAAAGCCACTGTCATTAAAAGCCACTGTCATTAAAAGCATCAGTCAATGAAAGTCACTGTCATTAAAAGCATCAGTCAATGAAAGTCACTGTCATTAAAAGCCACTGTCATTAAAAGCCACTGTCATTAAAAGCCACTGTCATTAAAAGCCACTGTCATTAAAAGCATCAGTCAATGAAAGTCACTGTCATTAAAAGCCACTGTCATTAAAAGCCACTGTCATTAAAAGCCACTGTCATTAAAAGCCACTGTCATTAAAAGCCACTGTCATTAAAAGCCACTGTCATTAAAAGCCACTGTCATTAAAAGCCACTGTCATTAAACGCCACTGTCATTAAAAGCCACTGTCCTGACTTTGCCACCAGTGTAATACGAGTGCACTGAAAACCACTGCGCCATCAGAGTAGCCACGCCTGACCCCATACTCTTGTGTTGGGGGTGGGGGTGGGCTTGGTAGAACTGTTTAAAGGCCAGTGCAGAAAAGGGGTTTTAAAGCATTCTAAGCACCGTACGGCCGTTAACAGAATCGAAACGGTTTAGAAAGGTCAAGGTACCTCGATCGTTGAATAACTTCTTGACCTGGGTCAAATAGATGCCCTCGTCCCATCACACCCCCACCCCCCATCCCGCCTCGCCGACCCAACACTTTCTTCGCCGCTGACGTCATTTCATCCCACCCACCACTCCCCTTTTCTAACAACGGTCTCAGCATTACCCGGAAGTAACTAAAAGTTTTTTTGAGTTTGAATGGCGTCATCATTTTGTCGTTGACGTTTGATGTGTCCGCCATGAAGTTCATGATTCGGCTTATTCCACGCCAAATTTAATGGCAGAGTTTTAAGAAAACATCCCGAAAACTGAAATTACAAAAAACAACTAATTCTGTATCAGCCGCGTTGACTGTTTTGAAAAAAAGAAGAAGAAGAATGGGACTGGCCAGATTAAACTAACAATAATATATTTGTATTTATTCTCATTACCTTGTTCAAATCATTAAAACGTAAAACCCATAGAAAAAAATAACATCCGGGAACTGTTGGTCCTATTAATATAATATGTGTAAATGCCATTGGCTATTCTGTCCAGTCTTGGAGTCCCCCTTCCCCCTCCCATACGTCTACGCAGTCAGACAATTTCACAATAGGCTGACCGAAAATAATGTCTCCTACCCGCTTTTTGTATTGATTCATGACGTCATTTGTTATGGCTTATTATATATATATATATATATATATATATATATATATATATATATATATATATGCATGTATGTTTGTATGTACACACACACACATACACAAACACATGCACACTTGACTGCTCTCCTTTGCCGCGGCTATAACACTGCATGGTCTGAGAAGGCCAAAAACAAAAATAATAATCGAATGTTTCGTTTGGAAAATGAAATAATGCCCGTCTGGGTTGTCCTCCCTGAGGTCAGGGTAACGTAACCCTAGACAGCAAGTCATTTTCCTCTTCCGGTACGCCTTCCCTCCCCTTCCACTGATCGATTCCGTTTAAGCAGTCGCCAACGGTTTTAGGTGGCCATTGTTTAACCTTGGTGCAAGGTCGTAAGTGTGAGCAGAAATTGCTGCATTGATTTCTGGCGCACTTGACTTCAGTCTGCGTGGAAACCAGAAACATTCAATTACAGACCGGAAGTTTTGCGCGCGAACATCGGGATCTCCGCCGGAAGTGGTCCGCGATGACGCTAGACAAGCTGAGACGTAAGGAGATTTAAATAAATTAAGAAAGTGTTCATAAATTTGCTGGCTTCCGTCCGTTGAGACACTTAAGGTCCACGGAACTCTTAAGAAATAGACGAAAAGGGATATCAGTTAAAGGGAAATAACGCACGTGAGTCCATGTGTGATATAATGGTTAGTGTGCCATAACACCCACATGCGTCAGGATTATCTCCCTATCTTAATTGCCTAACTAGTTGCATTGTGACTCATCATATGTTCATAAATAACAGAAGCAATAAATGATGCCAGTCATAAATTCACTAATGCCAGTAATATATCTACTAATACCTGTAATAAATCCACTCCTGCCACAGTAATAAATACATTTATGCCCTTAATAAATCCAATATAACGTTATTCATAAATCTACCGGTTCCAATAATAAGTCAACTAATACATTTAATAATTTCACTAATTCCATTGATAGCTATATCAACTCTACGCACAAATATTTTTTTTTAATTAATGCAAGCAATAAATCCAGATATAATGCCACCGATGCAAATAATAATTTTACTAATGCCAGTACTAAATCCATTAATACATTTAATAAATCCACTAATGCTGCAGTTAATAAATCCACTAATGCTGCAGTTAATAAATCCACTAATGCTGCAGTTAATAAATCCACTAATGCTGCAGTTAATAAATCCACTAATGCCAAGTAATAAATCCACTAATCCAAGTATTAAATCCACTAATCCAAGTATTAAATCCACTAATGCAAATAATAAATCAACTAATTCAGGTAATAAATCCACTAATTCCCATTCATATATCTATTGATGCCATTAATAAATCCACTGATGACTGAACAAGCATTCCAGAATTTATTATATTTATGATGATTATTACGATCATAAGTATAATCAGTGTTGGGTTTTTGGTCCAAGAGTTTATAAGATGATAAAAAAGTTGCACCAAATATTCCTCATCACCATACTCCCCACCCCTTCCCCCACCCCCACCCCTTCCCCCACCCCCACCCCCACCCCTTCCCCCACCCCCACCCCCGTGCATCTCAACGGTTTGAGTCAGATCTATAAATATCACATTGACCATCCGCTGACCACAAGCGTCTTTTCACAGATGTAGTCCGCGTCAAGGCCAGGCTTGGTTGTCTGCCCCGGTGGACAAGGTCAAGGCCGGGTCAGTAGACCCAATCTATCATTGATCTGACCTACAATGTTGGATGGGGAAAATTTCAAGGAAGACTTCTATTGACTAACATTCATGATTACATTTTTATCACCTACCCTGTCTGATATGTTTATTATTATGGGTTTTGGGTGTGTTTTTTTACACAATTGTGAATCTTAAGTCTGGTGAATTATCATTTTTAACCAATACGTCATGAGTTGTGTAACATAATTACATCAAAAGTTAATCTTTGATCTGTATTTGTGTGTTGAATTTAGTCTTGAAAATGTTTACAAGTAGAATCCCCTTGAAAAATTATTATCTTATCTGTTACAGACTCTTCTTCTATACAGAAGATTATTGCGTCCTACGCTTATCTATGGCTTGTGTCTAGTCCTGCATTCTTATTGGATTTTCAAATGTTGATAAAGTGTTGGTTTTCCTGGTTTCTTCGGGCAACCCAGTCCACTCCCGAATTCCGGAAGAAATTTAAAAGAACACAAGCGCCTGTTATTAGATGTTCATTAAACTACTAGTGTATCAGCCGTCAAAAATGACGGACGTTTTCAAAATAAATACACATCAGAATTACAATATAACGTAATACAGAACTTTCATTTATTTTATTTATTTTTATTTCATTCATTTATTATCATATTTAACAATTTTATGCGGAACGTTCGAAAAGTGTTATTTTTGGTGCAGTAATTTGGTGCGCTGCTTTCTAGCATTAGAAACAGCATTACATTACAACCATACAGACGAAGGGAATTCGTTGATTTAATGCCATTTTGTGCTTAATTTTGGCATCTGTGTAGTGATATGACTACATTGTTACGAATGTGATTTAATTGGTAATGCGTTTGATATTTTACACTGTAATGTTGTAACAATATACCCGTTCATTTCATGACACAGAGGTCAAATGTTGTAACAATTATCTGGTGATTTCATGTAACAGAGGTCAAATGTTGTAACAATGATCTCAAAATGCTAACAGCATGTGGTTGGCTCAGCTCTTGGATACTCTTTGCCGAGTGTATGTGTGTATGTCTAGATGTGTGTGTGTGTAAATGTTCTGGTATGTATGTGCGATTAATGTGCGTGTGTATTGAAATGAGTATGTGTATATATTGGTTTGTGTGGATGTATGGGTGTGTTTATGTATTTGTATGAGTATTTGGTGTTTTCGTGGTTATATGTGTATTTTTATGTATATAGAATAGATGCTTATATATATATATATATATATATATATATATATATATATATATATATATATGTCTGTCGGTCTGTGTGTCTGTCAAACAGTACCCAGTCAGGTCCCCACCTAACTCACCCTGAGTCACCCAGCTCTAGTTAGGCGGCTGGGTAACGCGCGGAACCCACAAAGCCGTGGCCTGTGAACGCTACATTACTTGCCAACAGATCATCTGTCATGGTCTGTGGACGCAATTATCTTCTGCATAGAAGGAGCGTCTGTATAGATAAGATTAAAAAAACAAACCCGTAAAAACAAAGTTTTTGACTATAAATCCCTTATATATGTGATATAACTAACAGTATTGATGTTGTTCAAGCGCGACAAACATTTACAGACTGCATCTGTCTTAACTCCCCTTTGCTTTATAACCCGAAGAGTGGAAAGGTCTGGTTACCGATCGCTGGACCGAGCTCAGCGTGACACGTAAAGTGTAAACAAAAGCACGCCGGTACATCGACGGATGGCGTCAACGTGTGACTGAACTGTCACGTGAAAAAAGAATCAATAACAAACAGTGAAATTGAATTAAATATCTCGAATAGAGATAAACTAAAAATGCATTAATTTAATTACGGTACGTTCGATCGATCTGAAATTTTGATACGATGCATTGTTAGGTGACACCAGTCTATTTGCCAAATTTCAGCTCGATGGCATCACGGGAAATGTGTCATTTTTTACACGCTTTTTTTTTAAAATTGAAGTCACAATGTTTGTATGTTGTATCCATCCATCCTTCCTTCAAAACTTGAAACGTAAAATTATACCACTTCTGATGGTCCTAGAGATCTACACATTTTACCACAGATAGATCTTAGATGACAATGCATTGTATCAAAATTTCAGATCGATCGAATGTACCGTATTGAAATTAATGCTTTTTTAGTTTTTATCTATAGTCTATATATAAGCATCGGTACCCGTCTGCTTTGTTGACATCCATGAGTTTACCACGTAAACAAAACACCGTAGTATAAAACGTTGGGCGGGCGCTTATGAGGTGTTTGGTATTAAAAAAAATAGTGGTAAAAAAGATGTGTGGGCTTCAGACGTGAATTTTAAAGAGTTTTTATTATATGTTTTAAAAAATAGCTGTAAAAACAAAGTTTTTGACTATAAATCCCTTATATATGAGACATTACTAAAAGTAGTGATTATGTTAAAAGCGTGTCCTTTTTAAAAAAAGATTTTTTAAATATTTAATTATTATTACGTTTGTTTTTCCGCCCGACGTACGAAGAGATGACGACAGACAGAGAGACACAGAGAGACACAGAGAGACACAGAGAGACACAGAGAGACACAGAGAGACACAGAGAGACACAGAGAGACACAGAGAGACACAGAGAGACACAGAGAGACACAGAGAGACACAGAGAGACACAGAGAGACACAGAGAGACACAGAGAGACACAGAGAGACACAGAGAGACACAGAGAGACAAGATTTTGAAGTTAATATAAGGGATTTAATAAGGTGAACTTTTATCTGTAAATGACCAACGTATTAGTAACACAAATTTACAAAAGAAGTGTTTAAAATGTTCCAGAGTGCAAAATAAAACAAACACCGGATGATTCCATTCCAAAGTAAAAATATCGAGGATTGAATCTCCACCATGTTATAAATAGCACCAGAAGTTGTTATTGTCTAGTACTGATGTTGACATCTTGTTGCTAATGTTAGCTTTAAAAAAATAAAATTAAAAAAAACTCGTTTTTAAAAAAATACATTTCATTTCTAGCATACACTGACCACGTGTGTCCAGGCTGGTAAGCGGATGAGAAATATTCCACTATCTTCAAACGGAAAACTTTATCATAAAATTTTTTGCTGCTATGGCAGATTGAAATCAATTTAATATTGTGTCATGTTCTTGAACACATTTTGGCGGAGGAAAAAAATTCTAATAAACAATAAATTAAAATTTTGCCACAATGTAAGTTATTGTAAGACCTGTGTATGTTAATTTATGTCAACGCCTTCGAAAAAAATTAGTAGTAATGCATTGGGCAATTAATTCTAACTTGGAAATACATAAATAATCTAACACAACCCTCAGATAGACAAAGGGATAAAAAATACTTATTCCGTAAAAACACATATTCCGTATAAACACTTATTCCGTAAAAACACTTATTCCGTAAAAACACTTATTCCGTAAAAACACTTATTCCGTAAAAACACTTATTCCGTAAAAACACTCTTATTCTTATTCCATATGAAAGAACAAACACATTCAAATTCTCGTTCTTCTCATCTGGAATTCGTGCGAGGGATGGGTTGCCTGAACAAACCAGGAAAACCAACACACAAATGCAAAACAAGACATAAACTTTGTATAAGCGCCATTATCATCAGTGGCGCTACAGCCCATGTAGGGCCCTGGCCTGCTCCACCACATCATCATCATCATCAGTGGCGCTACAGCCCATGTAGGGCCCTGGCCTGCTCCACCACATCATCATCATCATCAGTGGCGCTACAGCCCATGTAGGGCCATGGCCTGCTCCACCACATCATCATCATCATCAGTGGCGCTACAGCCCATGTAGGGCCCTGGCCTGCTCCACCACATCATCATCATCATCAGTGGCGCTACAGCCCATGTAGGGCCCTGGCCTGCTCCACCACATCATCATCATCATCAGTGGCGCTACAGCCCATGTAGGGCCCTGGCCTGCTCCACCACATCATCATCATCATCAGTGGCGCTACAGCCCATGTAGGGCCCTGGCCTGCTCCACCACATCATCATCATCATCAGTGGCGCTACAGCCCATGTAGGGCCCTGGCCTGCTCCACCACATCATCATCATCATCAGTGGCGCTACAGCCCATTAAGGGCCCTGGCCTGCTCCACCACATCATCATCATCATCAGTGGCGCTACAGCCCATGTAGGGCCCTGGCCTGCTCCACCACATCATCATCATCATCATCATCAGTGGCGCTACAGCCCATGTAGGGCCCTGGCCTGCTCCATTACATCATCATCATCATCAGTGGCGCTACAGCCCATGTAGGGCCCTGGCCTGCTCCACCACATCATCATCATCATCATCAGTGGCGCTACAGCCCATGTAGGGCCCTGGCCTGCTCCACCACATCATCATCATCATCAGTGGCGCTACAGCCCATGTAGGGCCCTGGCCTGCTCCACCACATCATCATCATCATCAGTGGCGCTACAGCCCATGTAGGGCCATGGCCTGCTCCACCACATCATCATCATCATCAGTGGCGCTACAGCCCATGTAGGGCCCTGGCCTGCTCCACCACATCATCATCATCATCAGTGGCGCTACAGCCCATGTAGGGCCCTGGCCTGCTCCACCACATCATCATCATCATCATCAGTGGCGCTACAGCCCATTAAGGGCCCTGGCCTGCTCCACCACATCATCATCATTATCAGTGGCGCTACAGCCCATGTAGGGCCATGGCCTGCTCCACCACATCATCATCATCATTATCAGTGGCGCTACAGCCCATGTAGGGCCCTGGCCTGCTCCACCACATCATCATCATCATCAGTGGCACTACAGCCCATGTAGGGCCCTGGCCTGCTCCACCACATCATCATCATCAGTGGCACTACAGCCCATGTAGGGCCCTAGCCTGCTCCACCACATCATCATCATCATCAGTGGCGCTACAGCCCATTAAGGGCCCTGGCCTGCTCCACCACATCATCATCATCATCAGTGGGGCTACAGCCCATGTAGGGCCATGGCCTGCTCCACCACATCATCATCATCATCAGTGGCGCTACAGCCCATGTAGGGCCCTGGCCTGCTCCACCACATCATCATCATCATCATCAGTGGCGCTACAGCCCATTAAGGGCCCTGGCCTGCTCCACCACATCATCATCATTATCAGTGGCGCTACAGCCCATGTAGGGCCATGGCCTGCTCCACCACATCATCATCATCATTATCAGTGGCGCTACAGCCCATGTAGGGCCATGGCCTGCTCCACCACATCATCATCATCATTATCAGTGGCGCTACAGCCCATGTAGGGCCATGGCCTGCTCCACCACATCATCATCATCATCAGTGGTGCTACAGCCCAAGTAGGGCCATGGCCTGCTCCACCACATCATTATCATCATTATCAGTGGCGCTACAGCCCATGTAGGGCCATGGCCTGCTCCACCACATCATCATCATCATCAGTGGTGCTACAGCCCAAGTAGGGCCATGGCCTGCTCCACCACATCATCATCATCATTATCAGTGGCGCTACAGCCCATGTAGGGCCATGGCCTGCTCCACCACATCATCATCATCATTATCAGTGGCGCTACAGCCCATGTAGGGCCCTGGCCTGCTCCACCACATCATCATCATCATCAGTGGTGCTACAGCCGATGTAGGGCCATGGCCTGCTCCACCACATCATCATCATCATTATCAGTGGCGCTACAGCCCAAGTAGGGCCATGGCCTGCTCCACCACATCATCATCATCATCAGTGGTGCTACAGCCCAAGTAGGGCCATGGCCAGCTCCACCACATCATCATCATCATTATCAGTGGCGCTACAGCCCATGTAGGGCCCTGGCCTGCTCCACCACATCATCATCATCATCATCAGTGGCGCTACAGCCCATGTAGGGCCATGGCCTGCTCCACCACATCATCATCATGATCAGTGGTGCTACAGCCCAAGTAGGGCCCTGGCCTGCTCCACCACATCCTTCCATTCGGATCGATCGATGGCTTTCCTACTCCATGCCCGTTTCCACATCATAGATCCACCTCAGTCTTGGGCGACCAGTGAGTCGTCTGCCCCCTGGTTTTTTATAAGCGCAGGACGCAATAATCTTCCGTATGGAAGGGTCGTCTGTAATAGATACGGTGGTATAAGACAGCTGTCAAAAATCTCTTTATGTGCGTGCTGATTCAAATAATTTAGCAACACCCATGTGACTACTTACGATAATAAAAAAAAATTTAATGACAAATTTTGTTGACATTTTCATGGATTAAATCCTAAAACTGTATTAATAAAAAACAATATTTACCTTGAATAAATAAAATAATAAATAAATAAATAAAGAGTAATAGAATAAGTTGTTTAAAGTTATAAAATCATCACATTTTTAAAACGGCCTTAAATGCATTAACATATTTTTTTACTTGATCTGGCTACCAGTCTGAGGTCTGAGAGTCTTGGAATATTGATAACTCTTATAAAAGGCGAATTTTTTTTTAATTTTGGCTAATTTCGTCCAACACTCTGGACTGACTGCTCACATATACATATAGTTTGCCTGACTCCCTGGTTGACTACAGGTGACTGTGAGAAGATGTAGATGGATTACGTTCGTTGAAGAAGGCTCTTTTCCGAAATGTTCGTTGTTTTGTGACGTCTTGTTATACATACCCCGTTAGCATGTTATCCGTCTACTTATCTAAAAGCCTGATTGCTGTCTCACCCACATTTCGTGAGATGCTGTCCCTGTCACGTTAAAGAGGACTAACATTTCTGTAACATCTCTTTACCTAAGGGCATATTTTAAGACACACGCTAGGGGAAGGTGAGGTATGAAAGATTAACAATATAAACATAATTTTTCATAGGTTTGAAAAACTTGGAACACATTTTTTTAATAAACGATAAAGACAGACATTTTTTTTTACATTGCAATGACCGGAGTTAGTCCCTGGGTTTTACCGGCAGTGTGCCACCAACTTGCGATATCTATAATTAGTTGTGTTACACATCCAACATGAAATAGCAATTTTTCTATTCAAGCCCAAGGCCGGTCCAAGTATTGAACCCTGCGTTAACTACCGGCTTAACCTCAGGTGCCCCACTGAACTCTGATAAGGTCCCGGAATGCCATGGAAATGTAACACTCGGTCCTGGTCACCACTGAAAGGTCAAGGACTTTCCACTGATTACCACGGAGAAGAGGGAGAAAAAAATAAGGTTATCAAACGGGAAGATGGCGATGGCAGCTGGGAGCTAGTCACGGCCATGACAGGACATCATCATAAATATAAAGGCTATCTTTGATTTTAAAAAAACAAAAACAACACAATAAACAAAAGAAAAATTCTGTTGTGTTTCAGAATCAAACACGATAATGTTAGACAGCTCTTAGCGCCACATTTTATTTTCACACTGTATTTTATACGTTTAATAAAATGATGAGATACTTCGCTACTTTATTGTTATAGAATGAAGGCGTTGTTTAGTTGTTGTTTTTTTTTGTTATTTTATATTCCATCTCCCAAAGACGTTTGATCGGTAAATTTCACCTAACGAAGACAAATGTATACTGTAACCAAGAAAAAGGTATACTTCGATTTAATATGACTAAAAACGTGGGGTGGGTGTTTGGTATAAAAATTAAAGATTTCTAATTTAGAAGGCAAAAGAGAGATCTATAAGTGAGAGAATGAGTGAACCGCATATGTTAAACCTCATAAGCGCCCGCCCCACGTTTTTAGTCATATTAAATCGAAGTACTTGAACTAATAAGTTTTAAATTATTTTCTTCTTTTTAGTCAGCTTCTAAAAACGTGGTTTTTAAAAATCTTTTTTTTTACTTCTATTTATTTTATTCTTTTTAGTCCACTTATAACAACCTGGTTTTTAAAAATCTTTTTTTTTACTTCTATTTATATAAATATTTATTTCAATTCCTGTGGTAAGGAATTGTTTTCTCTTTTTTAAAATACTTTTTTTTATGTCATTAACTAAAACATTTTTTATAATACTGTACGAACAGTACTTTACAGTATATTTTATATATGTTCCAACTTACACTGAAAATCGGGTTACGACGCTTCTTAAGAACGGATCAACGTCGTAACCCGAGGACCCCCTGTATACCTTACAGTGCGGCCAGATAAGAAACGCCGCTGCTAACGTGAGCGGGGGAGGCTGCTAGGTGCCCCCCCCCCATACGATTCAGAGATCCTGAATGTTCTATCTGAGAAGTTCTTCCGTAGTACAAAGTCTGTTCGTTTGGTGCTATGGAGCGGCTGACATGATCGGTAGCTGGGTTCAGCATAAGGCAAGTAACCGATCGAGTAATGGTGAAATTGTACTGTTGGTTGGTGTTGTGTTGAGTAATGTCATTAATGTCACAGTAATGTTGACTTTCTTAGCATGTTCATGCTCATAAAACGATGAAGTTGACGGAAATGTCGATATCACTCTAATGTCATGTTGAAAGTTCATTTGATGTTAATTTGTTTCCCTACAAACGTGTGTTTAAAGATATCCACCGTGTGCGCATGATTGTGTGTATGATACAACACCTCAATCATTGGCGCAGATTATTTTACGGAACCACTCCAGGAGATTTCTGTTTGTCACTGTTACCGTGTGGAACAAGGTGTTGGGATGCCATCTACTATCAACAAAGATGTGATCATGACAAACACTATATTATGTCAAAAATTTTATATATATATATATATATATATATATATATATATATATATATATATATATTGTAAAAGAAAGAATTTTCAAGGGAGATAAAAATGACGTAAAAGGGAAAGAAGCGAATTAATTAACTTACATTCCAAACTATTTACCGAAATAATTATGTCAATCCTTATATAATAAAAGGCTAGTTTCTGTCCGGTCATCGATAGCGATTGGTCGCTCAAACTCCTACAGACTACTTCAGCCAATCACTGGCAGAGAAAAATTAAATCTCATTTAAATATTGAACGACGTTCAAAACGAGTTATTTTAGGTTAATTTTTTTTTCCAAGATTTTATTTTGAGCGTTGAGCGTTAGGATTTGTAGTCAAAAACTATGTTTTCACGGGTTATTAATTATAACTATAATGTATAGTATTTTTGACCTGATACACATGTATGGCCGGACGAGACGGTGGGTCTCTCGACAAATCTCGGTGGAGGGGAGGTAGGTCTCTGGACAGACCGCGGTGTGGGGGGGGGGAATTAGGGTATCTGGACAGATCGCGGTGTGGAGGTATGGTGTCTGGACAGACCGCGGTGTGGAGGTATGGTCTCTGGACAGACCATGGTGTGGGGGGATGTAGGGTCTCTGGACAGACCGTGGTGTGGGGGGTAGGGTATCTGGACAGACCGTGGTGTGGGGGGATGTAGGGTCTCTGGACAGACCGTGGTGTGGGAGGTAGGGTATCTGGACAGACCGTGGTGTGGGAGGTAGGGTATCTGGACAGACCGTGGTGTGGGGGGGACCTAGGGTCTCTGGACAGACCGTGGTGTGGGAGGTAGGGTAGCTGGACAGATCGCGGTGTGGAGGGGGGAGTTAGGGTCTCTGGACAGACCGCGGTGGGAGGGCAGATAGGGTCTCTGGACAGACCGCGGTGTGGGAGGTAGGGTATCTGGAAAGATCGCGGTGTGTGGGTGTAGGAGGTAGGGTCTCTGGACAAAGCCTCTGGTTGAAACGACAACTGGTGACGTTTCATTTTCATTTTGGAGTCAGTTAATGTTGTTGTTGTGATGTCCTACCATGAACTTCACGGGTCACCCTACACTTATTGTCGTCCTTGGACGGGCTTTGTTGCTAATTATTAATAATTAGCATTTATTTATTATAACCATATTTTTCAACTTTAAATTTAACTTATCTTTGATGTATTACCTAATCGCACAATTATTAAAATATCCAATTAACTGTCAAAAATATTTAGAGAAACCACGCTAAAGTTCCTTTGACTTTTTGAATAAGATTGACAATTGCTTTGCTTTAATGGTATTTAATTTAGACCATATACCTACAATGGATCCCGAAAGGGTAGATCCCCGTAAGGACAACAACAAAAGAAGCTTCCTTCGGGCAACATAGTCTGATAAGCTGTAGCAGCATCTTAACAACAGCAACAAGTGGATTATTCAGCTTATTAAAATTGAGCCATCTACTTTTAAAACAAGTGACTAAGCGACGAAAATAGCAGCGGTCCCCCACCAGAGAAATAAGTCCCCCAATGTGCTATAATGTGTGACTGAAGAAGTTCATCTGGTGTGAATCGTTTGGTTCAGTTGGTATCGCCTACTTATTTCAAGACCTTCAAGGTTTATTTTAGGCCGTCCCTACCAGGTAACTGTGTACAGTGTACGCCACTAATCCAGGGAGTGGTGCTCCGGGTGATACGGGACTCCGATAAGATACAGTTAGCTGCAAGGCCAAACCGCTGAGTCACCGTCCCCCGCAACTAGACCTACATTGGATGTGACAGAAACAGGGGCGGATTCCATGGCAAGCGCCCCCCCCCCGCCCTTTTCTTTGGGCGCTTTACCTTAAAAATTTTTAGGCGTGAAGTTTTTTTTTGTTTTTTTTTAATTAATTAATTTTTTTTTAATGTAGGAGGTACATGGCAATTTCGCGTGCCCACAATCGCACCCGACCCCACCCCCATCACACACACTCACACGCACTGTTGTGGAACCTCCTTAGCCCCTCCCCCTCCCCCCCCCCACCGATCCTAACCTCAGGTCAAAACAAGAAGCTACATATATTTTTAAAGCTATTAATCAACTTCTTGCTTTTAACCTTTACTTTTATCTTTCTCCCCTATACCCCCACCTCCACTCCCTGTGATTACCCCGAGAGCACCGCTCTATTTGGGTCACTTGTACAAACCACTCAACCCCCAACGTTCACGTTCGTGTGTTTTATGCTCCGCCGCTGACCACACAGTTTACGCCGCTGACCACACAGTTTACACCGCTGACCACACAGTTTACGCCGCTGACCACACAGTTAACGCCGCTGACCACACAGTTAACGCCGCTGACCACACAGTTAACGCCGCTGACCACACAGTTAACGCCGCTGACCACACAGTTAACGCCGCTGACCACATAATTTACGCCACTGACCACACAGTTTACCCCACTGATCAAAAAGGTTGTTGACCAAACTTCTCCCATCAGGTCGTGCACGCACCAATCATTCGATTGGACGGATGCCTTTGTTTGACAACATTCAAGGGGAAGCAATTTGATTGGGCCGCTCCAAAGTTCAGCATGGCAACTGATTCATTGAATAAAAAAAGTTGACTGATAACATGGTCACGAGACTGATAAAGATAACGGGAGGTTCCGCTGTTCTGTTGTCTTTGTGTTGATGTCGCCACAGATGTTTGCGTGGTTTACAGACACATCACAAATTGTGGCTCTTCTCGTCACATTTTGTGTACATGGCTCTGATATAACTATAGACTCGTCACAAACTTTGGCTCTTCTCTTCACATTTTGTGTACATGGCTCTGTTATAGCTATAGACAAGTCACACATTTTGGCTCCATTCTTCATTTTGTTGTGCTGATTAGGTATGGGTCAGCTTGACATATCCCAAGCTGAAGGCTGAAGGGAAAAAATGTACTGGACAAGAAGTGTCTGAGATCATGAACCCAAGGTCATGACGACATGCTGTCGAAAACTCATGTGACACATGGCATAAATAGCGAGCCCCCTGCCCCAACTGAACACACAAAACAACCCATTTTCACTCTTGTTTTAAAATGCTAATGTATGTCTTGTGTTTAATAAGCTGAAATCGATTGTGGAGAGTTTAAACTCAGCGTTTGTACGTGCACATATGTTGCAACACAGCTGTTTGATGTTCTATGTGTTACATTGCCAAACACTAGTTTCACAGGTGCGCTTTAACATTCAAATATGAGTAGATACAAATGAACACAAGATGTCTTGTGTGTATTACCTCGGCAGCTGGAGGCCCGAGGTGGTTAACACAAGATGTCTTGTGTGTATTACCTCAGCAGCTGGAGGACCGAGGTGGTTAACACAAGATGTCTTGTGTGTATTACCTCGGCAGCTGGAGGCCCGAGGTGGTTAACACAAGATGTCTTGTGTGTATTACCTCGGCAGCTGGAGGCCCGAGGTGGTTAACACAAGATGTCTTGTGTGTATTACCTCGGCAGCTGGAGGCCCGAGGTGGTTAACACAAGATGTCTTGTGTGTATTACCTCGGCAGCTGGAGGACCGAGGTGGTTAACACAAGATGTCTTGTGTGTATTACCTCAGCAGCTGGAGGCCCGAGGTGGTTAACACAAGATGTCTTGTGTGTATTACCTCGGCAGCTGGAGGCCCGAGGTGGTTAACACAAGATGTCTTGTGTGTATTACCTCGGCAGCTGGAGGCCCGAGGTGGTTAACACAAGATGTCTTGTGTGTATTACCTCGGCAGCTGGAGGCCCGAGGTGGTTAACACAAGATGTCTTGTGTGTATTACCTCGGCAGCTGGAGGCCCGAGGTGGTTAACACAAGATGTCTTGTGTGTATTACCTCGGCAGCTGGAGGCCCGAGGTGGTTAACACAAGATGTCTTGTGTGTATTACCTCGGCAGCTGGAGGCCCGAGGTGGTTAACACAAGATGTCTTGTGTGTATTACCTCGGCAGCTGGAGGCCCGAGGTGGTTAACACAAGATGTCTTGTGTGTATTACCTCGGCAGCTGGAGGACCGAGGTGGTTAACACAAGATGTCTTGTGTGTATTACCTCGGCAGCTGGAGGCCCGAGGTGGTTAACACAAGATGTCTTGTGTGTATTACCTCGGCAGCTGGAGGCCCGAGGTGGTTAACACAAGATGTCTTGTGTGTATTACCTCGGCAGCTGGAGGCCCGAGGTGGTTAACACAAGATGTCTTGTGTGTATTACCTCGGCAGCTGGAGGCCCGAGGTGGTTAACACAAGATGTCTTGTGTGTATTACCTCGGCAGCTGGAGGCCCGAGGTGGTTAACACAAGATGTCTTGTGTGTATTACCTCGGCAGCTGGAGGCCCGAGGTGGTTAACACAAGATGTCTTGTGTGTATTACCTCGGCAGCTGGAGGCCCGAGGTGGTTAACACAAGATGTCTTGTGTGTATTACCTCGGCAGCTGGAGGCCCGAGGTGGTTAACACAAGATGTCTTGTGTGTATTACCTCGGCAGCTGGAGGCCCGAGGTGGTTAACACAAGATGTCTTGTGTGTATTACCTCGGCAGCTGGAGGCCCGAGGTGGTTAACACAAGATGTCTTGTGTGTATTACCTCGGCAGCTGGAGGCCCGAGGTGGTTAACACAAGATGTCTTGTGTGTATTACCTCGGCAGCTGGAGGCCCGAGGTGGTTAACACAAGATGTCTTGTGTGTATTACCTCAGGCAGCTCGGCAGCTGGAGGCCCGAGGTGGTTAACACAAGATGTCTTGTGTGTATTACCTCGGCAGCTGGAGGCCCGAGGTGGTTAACACAAGATGTCTTGTGTGTATTACCTCGGCAGCTGGAGGCCCGAGGTGGTTAACACAAGATGTCTTGTGTGTATTACCTCGGCAGCTGGAGGCCCGAGGTGGTTAACACAAGATGTCTTGTGTGTATTACCTCGGCAGCTGGAGGCCCGAGGTGGTTAACACAAGATGTCTTGTGTGTATTACCTCGGCAGCTGGAGGCCCGAGGTGGTTAACACAAGATGTCTTGTGTGTATTACCTCGGCAGCTGGAGGCCCGAGGTGGTTAACACAAGATGTCTTGTGTGTATTACCTCGGCAGCTGGAGGCCCGAGGTGGTTAACACAAGATGTCTTGTGTGTATTACCTCGGCAGCTGGAGGCCCGAGGTGGTTAACACAAGATGTCTTGTGTGTATTACCTCGGCAGCTGGAGGCCCGAGGTGGTTAACACAAGATGTCTTGTGTGTATTACCTCGGCAGCTGGAGGCCCGAGGTGGTTAACACAAGATGTCTTGTGTGTATTACCTCGGCAGCTGGAGGCCCGAGGTGGTTAACACAAGATGTCTTGTGTGTATTACCTCGGCAGCTGGAGGCCCGAGGTGGTTAACACAAGATGTCTTGTGTGTATTACCTCGGCAGCTGGAGGCCCGAGGTGGTTAACACAAGATGTCTTGTGTGTATTACCTCGGCAGCTGGAGGCCCGAGGTGGTTAACACAAGATGTCTTGTGTGTATTACCTCGGCAGCTGGAGGCCCGAGGTGGTTAACACAAGATGTCTTGTGTGTATTACCTCGGCAGCTGGAGGCCCGAGGTGGTTAACACAAGATGTCTTGTGTGTATTACCTCGGCAGCTGGAGGCCCGAGGTGGTTAACACAAGATGTCTTGTGTGTATTACCTCAGCAGCTGGAGGACCGAGGTGGTTAACACAAGATGTCTTGTGTGTATTACCTCGGCAGCTGGAGGCCCGAGGTGGTTAACACAAGATGTCTTGTGTGTATTACCTCAGCAGCTGGAGGACCGAGGTGGTTAACACAAGATGTCTTGTGTGTATTACCTCGGCAGCTGGAGGCCCGAGGTGGTTAACACAAGATGTCTTGTGTGTATTACCTCGGCAGCTGGAGGCCCGAGGTGGTTAACACAAGATGTCTTGTGTGTATTACCTCGGCAGCTGGAGGCCCGAGGTGGTTAACACAAGATGTCTTGTGTGTATTACCTCGGCAGCTGGAGGACCGAGGTGGTTAACACAAGATGTCTTGTGTGTATTACCTCAGCAGCTGGAGGCCCGAGGTGGTTAACACAAGATGTCTTGTGTGTATTACCTCGGCAGCTGGAGGACCGAGGTGGTTGCCAGGTCGACGATTGGGTGACTGCTATTCAGCTGACAATTGAGGTGTTTGTCAATCAGTAACTTGCCAGCAGACGATCGTTGACCTAAGCACCAGAAAGGAACCACGTTTTGTCAGCGGTCCAAGTAGGACAGAGGACCCCTGACCTTGATGTCATCAGAGCTGACGGCCACTGTCCATGAGATGGGGAGATGTCCTTCGGACTGGCATGCCATTGTCATGAGTGACCTTGATTTCCAGACCAGGGGCAGGATGAGGCCGACATTGAAAGATTATTTATCAGAAGGAGTGGACACTTGACCCATGTAGTAATGTTGTTGCAATGATGTACATGTTCGCCTTTCACTCGGTGTCTTCATCTCTGATTCTCGTAGTTTCTTTTTTTTATTTATTCTCTCTTTCTCTCTCTCTCTTTCTCTCTCTCTCTCTCTCTCTCTCTCTCTCTCTCTCTCTCTCTCTCTCTCTCACACTCTCTCTCTCTCTCTCTCTCTCTCTCTCTCTCTCTCACTCTCCTTTAAAAAATATAACTTTCAGTTGATTGAGTTATAAAAATCGGTGAAATATTCAGAATTTAGGACGGATCTACTGAACAGGTCGCTATGTAAATGCAGACCATCCTTGTAAACAGTGCGTTACGTCACAAGTAAGGGAGACGAGTCGTTGCCTTGGCAACCATACACAACCACACCAAAACAACATGTAAATGCAGCAGCCATCTTGTGTCGTTTCTTCGCACTTCAATAGTGCTGATCGTAACCAGGGGCGGATTAAGACAGCACGGGGCCCCTGGCTGCAATTCACACTGGGACCCTGTCCAGGCAGCGTCTATTTAAATAAAATGATTGCTAGCAGCTAATCTAAGACTGTGTAACTTGTAAGGCAGTGTGTCATAAACAAAAAATTAAATAGAAAGTCAATCAAATTAATATAAAGTTACTCGAATCCACACTTCATTAAAACAATTATTATTATTTATTTCAATCTAGAACCTTTGCTTGCGAACTTTTCTCATGGCAAAATTATCAATCAAGTCAGTAAAGCTATGCGAGCTTACAATTTCCCTTACAATGCTCATTAGAGCTGACTCATTCTTTGTTGTCCTATGCAACTTCTAACTTCATATTTAAAATTCAAAATTGAAAATGATCGCTCTCCGCTGCAGTTTGATGTCATCATTGAGAGACAGATGCGAAGTGCGATGTGTACTTTTGGAAAAGATTGTGTAAAACATTTTTAGCTCTGTGTATGTGTTTTGAGTTTCGCAGTGTGCTACTTCCTGTTCCTGACCCTGAGGCTGGACAATAATTTTTTTGGAAGTGTTCTGAAAATTGGACTAATTCTGAAGAAAAGCTGTCATCGAAATGACTTGAATATTGTTTCCATTAGCTTGGCTGCTGCCCCTCAGATGGCATCATAGCTGAGCTCAGTTTGGTTAGTAAGAAAGCCAAATTTCTCATGGATGCACATGCGTAGTTAGAGTTTCAATGAGTACCAGAAATACATCAACTTTTTGTCTCGAAGATAATACTGTTTCGGCTGATGTCCCTTTATCAAACTGACACTTTATCGTATTGCACATTGTTTATACTCTTTCTCCACGGACTTGTCCTTTCCTTTTTCTTCATAGGAATCAAATTCAGAACGCTGTCTTTTAACAAACTCAAGGAGAAATTTCAAACAATGCATGGCTGAATTCAAAGATAGTCCCCGCTTTTGAAGGGATACATTCGTTTCCTTAAATCTTTCTAAAATTGTGTCCCACATTTCAAGTAAAATATATTAGCGAGTTCCAGTTGTTCAAGTTCCTTCCGAAATCCTCCTGCTTCATGTCGACTGTAGCGCGGCTGATTTTCGTCAGTTGCTAATTCTTCCAGTGCTGCAATATTATCATGGTATGATTTATTAACAGATCTTACAGCATCATGTCGGGCTGACCATCTTGTGTCAGACAAGGCTTTGTAACAGTTAACCCTATCCGCTGTTATCGAGGACCCTGCCACCGATGAGTAGATGCAACAAGCCGATGTGTAAAGATTTTGCAGAATGAAAAAATAAAATCTTGCTGCAGCAGGACAACCTTCTGCTGCACTTTCCCCAACTAATTAAGGGAATGAGCTGTTACAAACGATTACGATTTCTGGTATTTCACACTCTTCGACATTTTCCAGTGATAAATAGAGGAGATTTTATTTATTATATATTCAGGGCTTCATGCAAACATTTCCCCATCTTTATTATACAAAATAATAAGTTTGTGGGCCCTTAAATCATTGAGGGCCCCTGGCTTTAGCCCTTATTTTTTTTAATCCGGCGTAGATCGTAAACATTACAATAACTGGTGGATTGATTGCCAAAAATACGTGTGATAAGACGTAGACGTAGACGTAGATTTAAAATTAATTAATTTAGAAGTTTGGTTAATTGACATGAAATGGGATTAACGAAATTCACAAATATTTATTGCGCCATGCTGGTATGCTTTAAAAAATAGTTTTAAATTAGACTATTTTAACTCGCTCTCAGATCTTCAAAAGTTGCCTCGTCAGAGACTGGGCCAATGTTTGCTATAAATACGTGGTGAGCTATTTATTGTCTTTGCTTTCTATCAGTAGAAGATAAAAGTAATAATCATAAAAATTATTATTCGTAATAATAATAATTAATAATACAAAACAATATTTAAATAACTAGGTAATTATAAACTTTAACAAAAATGTTTGTACTGAAAAGGTTATTAACAAAAATGTTGAAATTTGGAATTTGTTTTATATTAAATATTACTATTTACCATTTTATTCACTTACTCAAAATTTTATTGTTTCTAACATGAGATTGCTCCCCTTCCCCCGCCCACACAAAAAAAAACACACAAAAAGAAAGAAAAATAAATAAAAATAATAATAATTTTAAGTAAAAAAATTGAGGTTTTGGCCTGACAAATTATAAATAACTTGTCATAGAGAAAAGTAAAACTTCTGATGAACCAAGATTGATTTGAAAAAAAAATTCTTTAGGCAAAAAGTCTATTTCACATACAGCGCGTGATACATATTGCCTCGCCCTATTTACACTTTCCACTGTGTCCTTCCTTACAGTTCGTTGGAATATTCGTTGACCGTCAGTGGCGTAGCTAGGGTCATCTGCGCCCGGGGACATGACACAAATTTTGCGCCCCTTCCCAAACCGACAATTTCTGGGGGCTCGGTGAGCCCCCAAGAAATATTTTGAAATTTTACAGTTTATATGGTTCATTTTCGAAGCATATGGTATTTTAATGAAGTAGAATAAAGATTAATAATTCTCTATGCGATTTTAAACAATTTATTTGAAAAAAAATTGACTCTACTAATTATACATGATTGGAATAGACATAGTCTACAACAAATGGATTGTCCTTGGTTTGACAGTCACAAACTCTCCAATCACATTGTCAAAATTAATATTCTCAAGTGTTTCTCTTTCGATGCTAAGGAGTGCAAGATCACTATGACGATCTTGTCCCATTGAAGCATGTAAATAAGACAAAATAAGCTTCAGTTTGCTGATGGACCGCTCACAGCTTGACATCAGTGTCATAGAAATTTCCAAAATCTAAGAAATTTTGACGAATTGTATCGACATTTGTTTCAGCGAGAAGAGTTTTGACGTTTATTAAAAATACAAATTTTGTGTTTACGTTTTTTTAGACAAAAATCGTATTGATATCTCCTGTTGGAGTCTATCAGTTAGGCTGTTCATAACACGTGCAATTTCTCCTTCTGCCGAAAGTCCTGCATCTCTTGCTAATTCTCCAGATATCCTCCCATGTCGTCTAATCTAAACCATTCTGTCAACCTCGATTCCCAAAGTTGTGCATCTTGTTTTTCCATTGTCTATCGCAACTAGGCTAAAATTATCAAGAATGTTGACAAGTTCTTGCACCAGCGATTCGAGATAAGATGCTGCTTCCTTGAAATTCATAGTAGGATCCTGCAACCGTTTCTGGACACGATCAATTTTCCCAAGCATGATGTTCCAGAAATTTATAAAAAAAACTAGGAAGTTTAAATTTAATATACCTGCCAGTATTGTTTCTTCATCACTTCTGTTGTCAGGCGTCATAGTTGCATCTTCTGATAATTTTTCCAACAGCTTTACTAGTTCATATAGTCCTTCATAAATATCTTCAACAGCTTCTGATCGTGCACTCCAGCATGTTTTAGAATCCCTCTTCACTTTGATTGGTACAATTCTTTTTAATTCTTCCCAACGAGTTGTTGAACGAGAGAAAAACAAATATATACTTCCAACTCTTCCAAAAAACGTGATCTTGTTTAGCTAGGGTTGCCAGATACGTGGACACCAAAAGGAGGGCATAATCAAACAATAAGGAGGACGAAAAAGGAGGACATTTTGAATATTTCATTTGAGTTTCCTGGATTAAAATTAAAGTCAGTACAATTTTATTGTAATAGCTGCCACTGTTCAAGCATTAGTCTTAAAAAACTGTTCATTTTGTCTTGTACCAATGATTTAAGATTGCTGCATTGGTCAAACAATTGCACATCAACTACAATACCCTTCTCTTTCAAATACAATATACACGGCAAAAGGTCTTCAAGTTTACCTTCTTTGATATTATCTAAATACATCCAATTAAAGCATTGAAATTCATCAAAAGTTTTCAACCACTTTTCTAAGTAACTAATGCATGCTTCATACATACACCAACTTAACATCTGCCAAACTCTTCTTCTTGGCCACTTTCCTTAAGTCTTCTGAACATCTCCTTGACTTTGAGTGAAATAAATGTATCCTCCAATCTATTTTTCAAAACTTACAAGGTTGTGTGAAGACGGCTCATAACCTCCAATACTGCTGTTATCTCCATTTCATTTTAAATGACTGCGATTTTTTTTAAACCTAGATTTTTTTCGTCGTCCAGATTTCTAAGTTTTAAAAATAGCCATAATCTATTTTTATTTAAAGTAAACATACGATGTAATAGTTGTAAAAACGATACATAAAAATTATAATATAAATTGTAAGAAAAGCCCGACATTTTAAACGATTTTAGCTTTGCCTACCGGACGGAGAACATTTAGCTTAATAAAACAAACCCGTAAAAACTTCATAACGCTGGGGGGAGGGGTGGGGGGAGGGGTGGGTGGGAGGGGGAGAGGGGAAAAGGCTGGTCACCGATTCGCTTGACCGAGCTCAGCGTGACACGTAAAATGTAAACAAAAGCACCCCGGTACTTCGATGGTCGCCTTAACGCGTCAACTCAAACTTTCACGTGGAAAAAAACAATAACAAACAGTGAATTTGAATTACATACGTTATATAAGGATAAACTAAAAATGCATTAATTTAATTACGGTACGTTCGATCGATCTGAAAGTTTGATACGATGCATTGTTAGGTGAGTCGGGTCCGTGTGCCAAATTTCACCTTGATCGGATCACGGAAAGTGGGTAATTTTTTACTTTTGTTTTTCCGCCCGCCCAAGACAGAGAGAGATGATGAGACGGCGGTGAAGTTAATATGAGGGATTTAATAAAACAAACCCGTAAAAACAAAGTTTTTGACTATAAATCCCTTATATATGAGACATAACTAACAGTATTGATTATTTTCAAACGCGACAAACATTTACAGACTGAATCTGTCTTAACTCATTTTTGCTTCATAACCCTGGGGGGGGGGTGGGAGAGGGGAAAAGTCTGGTCACCAATCGCTGGTCCGAGCTAAGCGAGACACGTAAAATGTAAACAAAAGCACGCCGGTACTTTGATGGGACGCGTCAAAGCGTCAACTCAAAATTTCACGTGGAAAAAAAACAATAACAAACCGTGAATTTGAATTACATACGTTATATAAGGATAAATTAAAAATGGATGAATTTAATTACTTTTCTTTCGATAGCTCTGAGATTTTGATACGATGCATGGGTGCGACGGGTCCGTGTGCCAAGTTTCAGCTCGATCGGATCACGGGAAGTGGGTCATTTTTTACTTTTGTTTTTCCGCCCGCCCAAGACAGAGAGAGATGACGACAGAGACGGCGGTGAAGTTAATATAAGGGATTTAAAAAGAGGACATGTCCTCCTTCTGCCGGACGTCTGGCAACACTATGTTTAGCTGAGTTTAAGCTGTGGTTGTCACAGTTTGCAAACAATGCTCTGTGATTTCTGGCACATATTCGCTGCTAAAGGTCGGATATATCCTCAGTCATTACATCAACATTGTTGTGTTATTGTGACCGACTGTTGGCTAGAGGTATGTTATCATATTCCAGTTTCTCTACGATAACCCTTTCAAGGACTGCTGCGTCTTTGGAATGTATCTCAACAAAACCTAAAAATGATTATTTAATTGTTACTGTTTTTAGTTTGAAAATACACATGTGCCCCTTAATGCTGAATGGGGGCGCCAAAATCATGCTTGCCAACTGGTTTGTAATGAAGATATTTTGTGGAGCTCCAAATTCAATCTTGCCAAAGTATTTGAAATACATTAGTTTACATCAAAATAAATTTAAATAATTAATTTTAATACTCATTTTGGCGCCCCCTAACGTGGCGCCCGGGGACATCTGTCCCCCCCTGCACCACCCTAGCTACGCCACTGCTGACCGTCGTTGTCTTTTTTTGTAGTTTTGTTTCACTTTTGTTATTATTTCTTTACTAGTGTATCACCCGTCATAAATGACGGAAGTTTTCAAAATAAATACACATCAGATTAAAAAATGAACGTAATACAGAACTTTCATTTATTTTATTCATTTATTTCCCTATTGAACAATTTTATGTGGACGTTCGAAAAGAGTTATTATTTGGTGCAGTAATTTGGTGCGCTGCTTTCTAAAATTAGTAGCGTCACGGACAGACAGACGGGACAGACAGACGTGACATACAGAGCAAATTATGTATATTGATTTGCTTTCATATTTTATTTTAAATACGTGTATAGTGTCCTTTTTCTTCCAGACGTTTCAACTAATGCAAGTTAAAATAATGAGTTCCGAGTCTACCCAGAGGGCCCTTATAAATGTTTGAGATCCACTGGTAGCGAGCCGTAACTTAATTTGGACATGACAAGACAGGCTGATCAGAGACTGACCTCCGTGCTGAAGGCGATGAACGAACGGTGACCCTGGGGCGGCTAACGGGGTTATAAATGGTTCATGAAGTGACCCGGATCATTACCTGGCACACATGCGGCATAGTCTTGTAAACACCTCACCCCCCCCCACCCGCCAGCCCGTGTTGAAGTACAAATGACTGGGGGTGGGAGGTTGGGGGGGGGGTGAACACACCACTGTTGGATACACCTTCAAGTGTTGTTGGTGTCACGGTTCTTGGATTAGGGTGTTCAACAATGTCATTACTTGTGTGTCACTTGTCGACTTATCGCTACATCGACTTATCTTTGTATCATTTCATCTCTGTAGCGGCTACTCTCTGGTTTTCACGTTATCTTTTTATCGACTTCTGTCTGTATCGACTTCTGCCTGTATCGACTTCTCTCTGTATCGACTTTTCTCTGTATCGACTTCTCTCTACATCTAAATATCGACTTCTGTTTGTATCGACTTTTCTCTAAATCGACTTCTCTCTATATCGACTTCTGTCTTTATCATATCGAAATCTGTCTGTATCGACTTCTCACTGTATCGACTTCTCTCTGTATCGACTTCTGTCTGTATCGACGGATGTACATGCATCAAGTTTATTTGAATCCCGCTTCCCATAAAATCAGGCTTTATATGTTATACACTTCCCATAAAGGCTTGCTGAGACCTGCCTTGCCTAGCATGTGGTTGACGTATTTCTGTACTGACCTTATGCCCCTCGTGTCCGTTTAGCCCCTTTTATTGGAATGTAACGGGTCAACGACACCAAGGGGCCCATATATCTCGTCCCTAACACGTGTCATTGAACAACACCGTTCTGTTGTTCACACTCCGGACCCCGCCCCCAACAAGAATGCTCATCTGTCCATTCATGATCTGACCAGCACAGCTGTTCAACACAACGCAAGCCCCGGCAATGTGTGTGTCCAGACCCCTGGTAGATGAGATGTTATGTCACAAAGATAGCCATGTACTTGACCATATTTTTATCCGTTACCGTTACAAAAACAACGTGAACATTTCAAATGTCTGTGTCACTTCATAGAACGTCATTTCTGGAGGCCTTACAAAAAAATGATTTGCGAATAAAAACGGAGCTGTGTATTATATGCAGCACAACCCAATTCCTTCAACCCCAATTGTTTACATCCGGGTCATTTTTCGGTCAAGTACCACCACGAAGGACCAAGTAACTTCGTAAAACCTGGTCCCCCGGAAGTGCGATGGCGTCTTTAGTTTTTAGAGTTGAAACAACAACAGAAACATCGTGTGTTTATGTTCGAATGGCTGACTTGATGTCGAGTGCCTCTGACACGTCGTCCTCTGTCGCCCATCCTCTGTCACGTCATCATCTGTCACGTCATCCTCTGTCGCCCCTAGTGTTACTAGGTCAGACTGTATAACTATGTCAGTGTGTAACACTAGGTCAGACTGTAAGACTATGTCAGTGTGTAAAACTAGGTCAGACTGTATAACTATGTCAGTGTGTAACACTAGGTCAGACTTTATAACTATGTCCGTGTGTAACACTAGGTCAGACTGTATAACTATGTCAGTGTGTAACACTAGGTCAGACTGTATAACTATGTCAGTGTGTAACACTAGGTCAGACCGTATAACTATGTCAGTGTGTAACACTAGGTCAGACTGTAAGACTATGTCAGTGTGCAACACTAGGTCAGACTGTATAACTATGTCAGTGTGCAACACTAGGTCAGACTGTATAACTATGTCAGTGTGCAACACTAGGTCAGACTTTATAACTATGTCAGTGTGTAACACTAGGTCAGACTGTATGACTATGTCAGTGTGTAACACTAGGTCAGACTGTATAACTATGTCAGTGTGTAACACTAGGTCAGACTGTATAACTATGTCAGTGTGTAACACTAGGTCAGACTTTATAACTATGTCAGTGTGTAACACTAGGTCAGACTGTATGACTATGTCAGTGTGCAACACTAGGTCAGACTGTATAACTATGTCAGTGTGTAACACTAGGTCAGACTTTATAACTATGTCAGTGTGTAACACTAGGTCAGACTGTATGACTATGTCAGTGTGCAACACTAGGTCAGACTGTATAACTATGTCAGTGTGCAACACTAGGTCAGACTGTATAACTATGTCAGTGTGTAACACTAGGTCAGACCGTATAACTATGTCAGTGTGTAACACTAGGTCGATGATGCGTGTTTGAAGAACCCTATCGGAGATCACCAATAAGGTAACAGCTTAAAACAGCTCACACCACGGTTGTAAGTTGCATACAATCAGTATATTTGATCTTGGCTATCTTCTCTGAGTTGTCTTCAAATGTCTAATATCCGTACAAATACACCAACACAAAACATTTCATTTAACTACAGTATCAGTGCTCACCCAATACCTGCTCTCACGTGCTTGACAGAATGTAGTATTATATGTGTTAATATTTTATTTTTTTTATTATTATTATTTTGCAATTCTATGACTCTGATGCGCACTTTGACATTTCATGACCTATTGATTCTGCACTTTGACCTTCCATGGCCTACCGATGTGTCACTTTGACATTCCATTAACCACTGACGCGGCACTTTGACCGTCCATGGCCTACCGATGCAACCCTCACCCTAAAAATTCTGCCCACTACTGTTCTAGGGTGAACAGGTATGTACACGCTATTTCAAAAATTATATTGGGCTAACAGAACTACGGAGATTTAAAATAATAATAATAATAAAAGCAGCTCGTCTTAAAATAAAGCCATAAGCCACTTATTTCTTTTTTTTTCTTCAAAAATACAAGTCATGTCAAGTAGAAAGGTCATTCTTTCCCCCTCCAAAAAAAAACAACATTTTCTCAATAGATACATTATGTTTCCAATCTCCTCCCATTGCAACAGTTAAACTATTTATTGATTGCCCTCCTCTCCAGGCACCATATGACACTATGGCGACGGCCTTGACCCACCAACACAGGTGAGATAACAAGGACGATTGTTATTAAGAGAGCCGTGACATGTTTCATTTATTCTTGGGCCGTTAAAACAGAAGCGTCTCCCACATTCAATTACATGTATTAGCGCAATGAGTTCAGATGAAAATTATAATGTTAATTAATCATAATGTATACACGTTTCAGCAAGGAAGCACAAAAAGTGAAAATGATTTTTTTTTAAATATAAAAATTCACCCTGATTGATGTTCAAATTGAGATAGAAATATCTCTAAAAAGCGAGTATGCTTTTAAAGAACATACATTTTAAATACTTTTTAAAAAAACTTAAAGTAATGTCTCATATTTATATAGTCTTGTATATATTTTATATTTATATGTCAGTATAGCCAAAAGCTTTTTTTGTAGCGACATGGAATATAGCTGTACTTATAGCATATGCAATTTAACTCTGCTTATAGCGCGACGGAATATAGCTCTACTTATAGCGACATGGAATATAGCTCTACTTATAGCGACATGGAATATAGCTCTACTTATAGCGCCACGGAATATAGCTCTACTTATAGCGACATGGAATATAGCTCTACTTATAGCATATGCAATTTAACTCTACTTATAGCGCGACGGAATATAGCTCTACTTATAGCGACATGGAATATAGCTCTACTTAAAGTGACATGGAATATAGCTGTACTTATAGCATATGCAATTTAACTCTACTTATAGCGCGACGGAATATAGCTCTACTTATAGCGACATGGAATATAGCTCTACTTAAAGTGACATGGAATATAGCTCTACTTATAGCGCCATGGAATATAGCTGTGCTTATCTATAGTGCCATGGAATATAGCTCTACTTATAGCGCCATGGAATAGTAGCTCAGGCCCAAAGGAGTTCAGGATTTCTATTGCGCATTATGCAACTGGTAACTGAACAATATACTGTTCATTACTCCATTTTAACTTCCCCCAAGAGGTCCCTTTGTTTAACTAGGGGGACATTTCGGGATTGTTTGCCTCAAGGCTCCAAGGACGCAGTTCCCAAATTAACTCACACCACAGAACTTGACATTTCGTTAAAATAAATTTGAATCATTTCAAGGATGGAAGGATGGACTCAAGAGATCATGAACACGGGGATTCTCACACTTTTCTCTGGTTGCCTACAGCGGTGTTCCATGAAAAGTATGGAAGGCATGTCCCCTTGTGATACTGTCAGCCTATTGCAGTTTTGTTTTTCTTGGGGACGGCGAAAATCTTTGCCCGCTAAAGAGGACACAAGCCAAAGCTTTTAGACGTTTTTTTTATCTAATCAGAAACAACTTATCATTTTCATACTTAATAATTATAATCACTTAACTTTCAATAATTATAATCACAAAACTTTCTGTAATTATAATCACTAAACTGTCAATAATTAAATCACTAAACTTTCAATAATCATAATCACTAAACTTTCAATAATCATAATCACTAAACTTTCAATGATCATAATCACTAAACTTTCAATAATCATAATCACTAAACTTTCAATATTTTTAAAATGTTGTTACTTTTTTTAGTCTCCTAGTTTCTGTTCCTCCTTTTGCCCAAGTTCCCTACTCTTCTATTGTTCAGATTTCCTATCTGAATAAGATGCCTGCGCAGCGTATTGGCATATGCCCTTGTATAATTGCTCCACTTCCAGAAAGAATGTCCACAATCTCCTCAAAACAACGATGGCAAAAAACCAAACAGCCTTAAAACAACATGCTTGTTGCCACCGCACCTACGACAATGATTTAAGGTGGTTGTCGTCATCGCTGACCTCCGGGTCAGTGTAGGTCACAGGTGCAACTATTTGTCCAGGTTCAAGGTCAGTAGATGGCAATAACATGGGAACCTTGACACCCCCCCCCTCGGATGAAATGACGGTGCCATTATCTGCCCTTGCTGAAGGTTACCTTTTCCTGGCTGTCTGTCCGGTCAATAACGTGTTGTGATGAGGCTCTCCTCAGAGAAAAATGCGTGTTGTATATGCAGATCTAGAAATGGACCGTGTTTTGTTTGTTCCGTAAGTTCTTCTGTGGTTGTCTTTAGACTATTTCAAAATGAATATTTCTTGTTGTCACAGAGCGTGGCCCGGCGGTTTTATCTCATTGGTCATGTCATTACATCGGTATAATTCTTTAACCAGGCAAAACGACAAGTCTTAGTGACGAAACGACAAGGTGACAAAACGATAAGTGAGAACACGACAACACGACAAAGAGACAAAACGACAAGCAACAAAACGACATGGTGACAAAACGACAAGGTGACAAAAATAGTTCAAAATGGGACAACGAAAAAAAACAAGGCCCATGATTTTGACTGAAAAGTGTTTTTAGTTTTGTCCGCTGCGCTATTGAGTCTGACACCCTTAGCCTATGTTCAAAGTGACCTAGTCATGGGAACTTCATTAGTGAGTTCTACAGTTATCTACGTTGTTTCTATATGAGACCTTGTCGTTTTGTCACCTTGTCGTTATGTCACCTTGTCGTTTTGTCACCTCGTCGTTTTGTCTCCTTGTCGTTTTGTCACCTTGTCGTTTTGTCACCTTGTCGTTTTGTCACCTTGTCGTTTTGTCACCTTGTCGTTTTGTCACCTCGTCGTTTTGTCTCCTTGTCGTTTTGTCACCTTGTCGTTTTGTCACCTTGTCGTTTTGTCACCTTGTCGTTTTGTCACCTTGTCGTTTTGTCACCTCGTCGTTTTGTCTCCTTGTCGTTTTGTCACCTTGTCGTTTTGTCACCTTGTAGTTTTGTCACCTTGTCGTTTTGTCACCTTGTCGTTTTGTCATGGAACCGTATAAATCATCTCCCAAAACAGTCCGCATCAAATAGCTTTAAAAAAAAAGTTGTTTATTCAGATAAACTAACTGTGTCTTCTTTTACGTATGGGTATCCATTTTCTCTGACACCACTTAAAGTTATTTCTCCATTTCTCTCAAATATTAATTGAGAACCTAAAGCTAAAGCTCCTTGACAGATTTAGAACCCTTGCTTTAAAAAATAGAGGAAAAAAAAAGAATACTCCACTGGTCAAGGTAACCTGATTTTATTGTCGCTTCAAGTATAAGTTCTGAAACCAATTATCAACCAATAATAAATTAAAACACGCTGCTATATACAAATGACCACTTGAAGGCTCCATAACTACTTTGAACTCTGTAGCATTTGAAGCAGGTTCATAAATGTGTGTGTGTGTGTGTGTGTTGTTGAGTGTAGTTGAAGGTGATGTGGTAAACAATATACTTCAGTTGTTTGTTTGTTTTTTTGTTGTTTTTTTATAATGAAAACATCAGAACGAGGCTATAAGACAATCGGTTAAAATGTGTGTGTTACTTGAAAGAAAAGTAAATGCAAGACTCAACAAGATAACTCTACATATTGTAAATAGGAACTGTTAGCTCAGCGCATGAGCGTAAAACAAAAATATAGTTTTAATCTGAATAATACGTGTATGTAGAAATAATTAAATGTTTAATAAACCATGTGATTCATGTTGACTCGAAAAGATGTATTTGGTTAGAAAAATTATCTTTAATATTTGAGAGTAAATTTGTCGCCAATAACTCTTCAATGTCAATGCGTTGCTTGCAGTAATTTAATATTTTATCGTATGCATATAAAATAAAATGTATTTACATAATAATTTTCTCGGAGATGGAATTAATTAATAATTATGCAATCGTGCAGTGCACCACTTTCCTCCTCAAAAAGGAGGAAAGAAATTACAATAACGCCCAGTTGGTGGTTGACTGTATTAATGGCCGCCAGTTGGTGGTTGACTGTATTAATGGCCGCCAGTTGGAGGTTGACTGTATCAATGGTCGGCCATTAACATCCATTCTTAATGGCATCCCCCTGCCAGGCATGCAGGTGTTGAATAGATTCAGATGAAGCAATCTGTCGCGGCTGAGCCACTCTATCACCCTCGTGATCATGTTATAAGCTGAGACGTCGAGTCGCATCAACCACGGGACGTGCTCTTGGCACCGCAGCGAGTGCACTGTTAGGTCACGGCGACCCAGGCCACGATAACAGCCGTTACAATAATAATTTACAACCCGGATGCAATTATTGTGTTCATGTTGTCAAGAGCGGTCAAGCCACTGAAAGTCGTAAAGGGGGTGATAGCTGAGCGCAAGTTCCTGGTAGCAAGGGAGCACTATCAGAAACAGACAGTTATTGTAAGATAAGTACATAAAAAAAATACAAATACTGTCTGAATACAAAATTTTTATTTAAAAAAAAAGGTTGATCACACACGAAAACAAAACGCTAACAGACCGAGTGCTTAACACAGAATAATACATCAGGGTTGAAGTGCCGACTAACTAATGAATTTTCAGGAAAAATGAACTTTCCCTTTCTGCGTCACTCGTTATGCGAATCTTCGCTCGTCAAGGGAGCAACTTTTTCAAAATATCGTTATGAGAGGTGCTCGTATGAGAGGTTTGACTGTATGTACTAGCAACAGTCCGTGTTCTCTTCCTGCTCTGCCTCACTTCTTTATGACCTACGGGTCCAAATCTAAACTATTTGACATGAATATATGGGTTTGCAATCAGAAAAAACAGACTTTTTTTCCATATCGAGAAAAGCATTAACAATGTGAAGACAAAAAGTTAAATAAAACTAAATTAATAAATGAACACCGTGCCATCTGCAGCTCTTGCCTTGTCATGCATCCTGTCTAAAGGTGTGAACTTGTGGGGCAAACACATTTCCTTAATTGTTATAAATATAAATTAATATTTTTAAAAGAATGACCATAGAAAAAATGGACTGGATGACGTAGTTTCAGAACTAATTTATTTATAAAAAAAAACAACTATGTTTTGATTGTTCCTACTCAATTTCATTGAATCGAGTTTAGAAATCACACACATGATGAATGAAATAAACCCAAGTGGGGGGGGGGCATGGACAAGCTACTCTGTTGCTTTTTTAAAGGGAATGTATCCTATTGGTTCGTTAAAGTTATGGCTTTTTCAATCATCATATGCCATAAGAAAATTAATCTCTTGATATTATTTTTTCACCTAACTTCCGGCTTGCAAGTCATTCTTTCTATCTGCTGGCGTCATCTGTCGGGTAACGAAGTTACTGACGTTATATCTATCGTACGAATAGGTCAAAGATCAGTTTTTTTCCCCCATGGTGAATAATAATGCGTTATTTTAAAGGTGTCCCAACAACTTGATGATTGAAGGATTTATTTAAATCCCACGAAAAAAAAGATCAGATTCTTTCCTAATATGGTAATATTTACGATTGGGAAATTGCTAGTTATTTGGAATTTATTTTTTTATAAACATTTAAACATTGCACATGTATTATGAAAAGGAAATTCGAAAGTTATTCGATTAAAGTTATTCGAATTAATGACAAAGTTTCGGGAGATTTGATGTCCCTACTACACTCCAATAGTGGGAGACTTGATGCCCCAACTACACTCCAATAGTGGGAGACTTGATGCCCCAACTACACTCCAATAGTGGGAGACTTGATGTCCCTACTACACTCCAATAGTGGGAGACTTGATGCCCCAACTACACTCCAATAGTGGGAGACTTGATGCCCCAACTACACTCCAATAGTGGGAGACTTGATGCCCCAACTACACTCCAATAGTGGGAGACTTGATGTCCCTACTACACTCCAGTTGTGGGAGAGTTGATGTCCCTACTACACTCCAGTTGTGGTCAGGAAATTGACCCCAAGCTGCACACCTGCACACGACCTCGTGCAACGGCGGACGGGAAAGGGGTGGGGGTCGCGGGAGGGGGGAGGCAGGAGATCTATTCAAACTTTCCACAGAGGAGCTTTCAAAGAAACACTTGAGTTAACAAAAGGCACCCCCGGGGGAGCGGGGACGTGGGCGCGCGGAAAGCAGTGGTTCAAAGCGGGACAAAAGACGACTGACCACCATAATTGCAGTGTACAGGACATCCTGCATGCAGAATGAAACATTTAAGGGCACGGTGGTCGGGAGGGGGGGGGGTGGAAGGCGTACAGCGATATCCTCTTTCTTAATTTTTCCGCTATTTCTGAAAGAGGAGATGGGGCGGAGCAGGGGTGGAATGGTAAAAGGTTTTCTGAGGTCAACGACCAGTAAAAACTTAAAATTGTTGGACATGGTAAATATAGTTTGGCAATTTTCAGTCAAAGTTACGTTGGTACGAGTGCAATGTAAAAAAAAATCGTGTGCAAAGTTGCAAAGCATCCATTTTTATGTGGTTTATTTTACAAAATTGTCTGCGTGGTAATTATAAACTGCTGCGATTCGTCGGTTGGGTATCAGTAAGTCCGCGCAGCTGCGTAAATTAAAGGGAACATTGCTGGGTGGCCATGTTAAATATAGTTGGTGGACATGGTAAATGTCAGTCTAGCTATCTCACCATGTCTGTCTCTAGCTATGACAGCCTAGCTGTCTCAACATGTCTGTCTCTAGCTATGACAGCCTAGCTGTCTCAACATGTCTGTCTCTAGCTATGACAGCCTAGCTGTCTCAACATGTCTGTCTATTCTATAGTCTATAGCAATGTCAGCCTAGATGTTTCGCCGTCAGGTCGTTTTCAACTTTGTCACTCTGCCTGTTGGCTCACGTGATGGCCTTTTAACCTCAATGCTCTTACGTACACCACTTTCACTGGCTGATGACGAAAGAGCTGGAAAACCCATCACCTTGACATTCAAACGGAATATTTAATTTTAAAAAAATAGAAAGAGGCGGGCTGCTAAGTTTGAAGCTACTATTTTGTTGTTTGCAATCAATTTTGTTTTTGGCTTGGATCCACAGTCTAAAGTTGATTATTTCAAGGTGAGACTTCAGAGTAATTTAACCTCACAGTCTGCCATTAACATTTCATTGTTGTACTTTCCGTTGACAGCCGATGGGTTTAAACAAATATTCTCAAAGTGTATTACGCCTATCAGTGAAAACAACTACTCAGTATGTATGACATTCACACACAAACACACACACACACATATATATATAAGTATGACATTCTTTTGGACCCATGAACTATTCTATCAACCTTGACCTTGAACCTGCTATTTTCAACGACAACATTGAACTTAAACATGGCATTCTTAACATCAACTTTCAACGTTTACATGGCATTTTCAACAACAACAACATCCAGCTGGAAATGTGGTTATTTACAACCTATCGCGCCACATGCTTCAAACATCCAGGCTTGTATTATGACATTCAGTACATATTATGGGATTTAGGCCAAATTATGACATCCAGGTCATACTATGACATTCAAGCCAGATTATGACATTCCCGCCATATTTTGACACTCAGGCCATTTTATGACACACAGGTCAAACACGTAAGTGCGCATTTGATGAGACTTAAGGAGACTTTGTTTCTTCAAAGCGATGAGCCACAAATCGTCCTTAATAGAAGCTGCCCTTTAGGACAATTTAATGACAGCAGCGGAGAAAGTTGGGAATCAAGTTTGTTCCTCCACCCCCCAGCCCCTCCCCCCACGGGTATCGTTTTCGATATTGTTTCCCGGAGTAGGGTCTAATTCACGCACCGACCAGAGGGATACTGACCCGTAGCTACGTCACTGTACAACGAGAGATTTTCAGGCTTGCCTTAAGTTAAGTAGATTACTTATCATTTCTTAATACAATTACACGGTCTTCGTTGCCACCAATCGCCACACAGAAACAGCAATAACAATTTGCACACCCCAGGTCAATGAAAACTGGTCAACATTTGAATATATATATGGCTTATCTCACTGTATGCAAACGAACACAAGCCGTAGCTGTATAAGCCGTAGCTGTATAAGCCGTAGCTGTATAAGCCGTAGCTGTATAAGCCGTAGCTGTATAAGCCGTAGCTGTATAAGCCGTAGCTGTATAAGCCGTAGCTGTATAAGCCGTAGCTGTATAAGCCGTAGCTGTATAAGCCGTAGCTGTATTAACCTGCGTGCACCTGTATTGACGTGAGACACACATGTCTACAGATCGTCACGGTCTATCGGTATTTATGCGTGACAATAACAGAGCGCCAAGTGTGTTTACAAAAGGGGCCACCAGATTTATCGTGCTAAGTACCCACCAGTCCATATTTTTGAGCCACGGGTCAAGGGGCTGACAAGTGGGTAAGGTCAGAGTTGAGTACATGGGATGTTATATTTAGGACCGAACCGTGCCGAGTGTCTGTTTAAATAAACATAATCTCTAGACCACGGCTTCTCAAACTTTTTAGTATGGCGAAACCGGCAGGAATTTTTTCCATTGCACCAGGGACCGGTGCACTATTTTCCCTGCACTGACAATTTTTGTCTGTCCCATTTTGACAACTTCTGCGGACCGGAGGCGGATGACCCACAGACCGGCACCGGTCCGCGGACCACAAATTTGAGAAGAACTGCTCTAGACTTCTTTTTAAATCCCTTATATTAACTTCACCGCCGTCTCTGTCTCTCTCTCTGTCTGTCTCTCTGTCTCTCTCTCATCATCTCATGGGCTCGGCGGGCGGAAAAACAAAAGTCGAAAATGACCCACTTCCAATGATCCGATCGAACTGAAATTTGGCACACGGACCCGTCTTACCTAACAATGCATCGTATCAAAATTTCAGATCGATCGAACGTACCGTAATTAAATTAATGCATTTTTAGTTTATCCTTATATGAGGTATGTAATTTTAATTCACGATTTGTTATTGTTTTTTTGCCACGTGAAAGTTTGAGCATTGAGGCGACCCAACGAAAAGACGGTGCGCTTTTGTTTACATTTTACGTGTCACTCTGAGCTCGGTCAAGCGAATCGGTGACCAGACTTTTCCCCTCTCCCCCCACCCACCCCTCCCCCCCCCCACTAGGGTTATGATGCAAAGTTGAGTTAAGACAGATTCAGTCTGTAAATGTTTGAATATAATCAATACTTTTAGTTATGTCTCATCTATAAGGGATTTATAGTCAAAAACTTTGTTTTTACGGGGTTGTTTAATTAAATCCCTTATATTAACTTCGCGGCCGTCTCTCTCTCTCTGTCTGTCTCTCTCTCATCATCTCATGGGCTCGGCGGGCGGAAAAACAGAAGTCAAAAATGACCCACTTCCAATGATCCGATCGAACTGAAATTTGGCACACGGACCCGTCTTACCTAACAATGCATCGTATCAAAATTTCAGATCGATCGAACGTACCGTAATTAAATTAATGCATTTTTAGTTTATCCTTATATGAGGTATGTAATTTAAAATCACGATTTGTTATTGTTTTTTTGCCACGTGAAAGTTTGAGCATTGAGGCGACCCAACGAAACGACGGTGCGCTTTTGTTTACATTTTACGTGTCACTCTGAGCTCGGTCAAGCGAATCGGTGACCAGACTTTTCCCCTCTCCCCCTCCCAAACACCCTCCCCCCTAGGGTTATGAAGCAAACTTGTGTTAAGACAGATTCAGTCTGTAAATGTTTGAAAATAATCAATACTGTTAGTTATGTCTCATATATAAGGGATTTATAGTCAAAAACTTTGTTTTTACGGGTTTGTTTTATTAAATCCCTTATATTAACTTCGCGGCCGTCTCTGTCTGTCTGTCGTCATCTCATCATCTCTCTCATCATCTCATGGGCTGGGCGGGCGGAAAAAGTAAAGTCGAAAATGACCCACTTCCAGTGATCGGATCGAGCTGAAATTTGGCACACGGACCCGTCTAACCTAACAATGCATCGTATCAAAATTTCAGATCGATCGAACGTACCGTAATTAAATTAATGCATTTTTAGTTTATCCTTATATGAGGTATGTAATTCATATTCACTGTTTGTTATTGTTTTTTTCTTCCACTTCCACGTGAGTTTGAGTTGACGCCGACCGTCGTGCCGACACCCCCTCACATCCCACCCCCATTTATTAAAGACAAGGGACATCACTCGGTGTCAGTCTGTAAATGTTTGAAAATAATCAATACTGTTAGTTATGTCTCATATATAAGGGATTTATAGTCAAAAACTTTGTTTTTACGGGTTTTTTTTATTTTCCCGGCAATATTACTGTTAGCTACTGATAATGTCCTATAGCCCTGACAATGAAACGACATTAATGATCTTTAGTTCTGACAATGAATGTACAGTAGATGAACTTTAGCTCTGACAATGAATGTACAGTAGATGAACTTTAGCTCTGACAATGAATGTACAGTAAATGATCTTTAGCTCTGACAATGAATGTACAGTAAATGATCTTTAGCTCTGACAGTGAATGTACAGTAAATGATCTTTAGCTCTGACAATGAATGTACAGTAAATGATCTTTAACTCTGACAATGAATGTACAGTAAATGATCTTTAGTTCTGACAATGAATGTACAGTAAATGATCTTTAGCTATGACAATGAATGTACAGTAAATGATCTTTAGCTCTGACAATGAATGTACAGTAAATGATCTTTAGCTCTGACAATGAATGTACGGTAAATGATCTTTAGCTCTGACAGTGAATGTACAGTAAATGATCTTTAGCTCTGACAATGAATGTACAGTAAATGATCTTTAGCTCTGACAATGAATGTACAGTAAATGATCTTTAGCTCTGACAGTGAATGTACAGTAAATGATCTTTAGCTCTGACAATGAATGTACAGTAGATGATCTTTAGCTCTGATAATGAATGTACAGTAAATGATCTTTAGCTCTGACAATGAATGTACAGTAAATGATCTTTAACTCTGACAATGAATGTACAGTAAATGATCTTTAGCTCTGACAATGAATGTACAGTAAATGATCTTTAGCTCTGACAATGAATGTACAGAAAATGATCTTTAGCTCTGACAATGAATGTACAGTAGATGAACTTTAGCTCTGACAATGAATGTACAGTAAATGATCTTTAGCTCAACACAACGTAACACATTTTTAAAAATGTTTAAAATATTTTCTATTTCGATGGCGTTCTTGAAAAATTAACCAACATATTTTTAATTACTGATTTATTGTTGTTTTTTTATTTAATATATGTATTGGACAAAATAATCAAATAATCAAAAACAAAGCAAATAGAAAAAAAATCCGGTTAAAGCTATATCTGGGCAAGTTATGAAATGTATATTAAAATGCTATCAGTAGACGCTGTGGTCTAGTTTGTAGTCTACACTGAAAAGAAGAAGAAAAATGAAAAAAAAAGTACAAATCAAAATCTTTACCAGTTATAGCCTAGTATAATATAATATAATATAATATAATATAATATAATATAATATAATATAATATAATATAATATAATATAATATAATATAATATAATAAAATATAATATAATATAATATAATATAATAAAATATAATATAATATAATATAATATTATAATATAATATAATATAATATAATATAATATAATATAATATAATATAATATTCCTGTTACAGTCCATTAAACTAATCTCTTCATTTTTTTGATGCATCCATCCATTCATCCATCCATCCATCCATCCATCCATCCATCCGTGCTTAAGCCTTTATTTCATTCCTCTCCATTAGTTCATCTCTGTTGTAGGCACCCCACCAAATAGCCACCCCCCCCCACTTTCCTCCCACTCGGCGACGACCCCTCCCCATCCCGTCCACTACAACCACCAGCGTGCAAACACCGTATCTGGCCTTGACTTAATTGCCAGCATCTCCTTCGCAGGTCAACGCACGCTCCGTCGCGTGCTCACATGACCCGGACATGAGGTCAAAAGATCAGGGGTCGACAACTGTAGGAATTCCTGGGCTGGGTTCTTTCCACAACCCTCCCTCTTCCCCCCTCACACCCCCCCACCTCAACCACCAAGTCTACAGGAACAACAAACAGAGATATCCTGAATGACAAAGAATGTGTTTGGACTGGAAGCTGTTAAATGACCTCAGCGGTTTCCACAGTCGGGTCATCCAGAAGTGGTTGGTGCTGGGTGCCACCGACTGTGCGGTGGAAGGTGAGACGCCACAAAGATTGGGTGCCACCGACTGTGTGGTGGAAGGTGAGACGCCACCAAGATTGGGTGCCACCGACTGTGTGGTGGAAGGTGAGACGCCACCAAGATTGGGTGGCACCGACTGTGTGGTGTAACGTGAGATACCACTCAGTTTGGGTGGCACGCGACCGGGGCGTTATGTGGGAGCCCATTTGTCGGGGCCGTTTTGTCCGGGGCCGTTTTGTCCGGGGCCGTTTTTTCGGTTAACCTACATCTATATCAGTGATGGCGAACCTATGGCACGCGTTTCACAGTCGGCCCGCAGAGCCTGATCAGCGGCACGCGACTAATTAATCAAACTAGGCAAGCCAAATCCCTATTTTCGGGTTTCATTGGAGTGTTGGCAGTTTGCTAATAATAAGTGGTTTTTGGTTTTGAATTTTGGGGACGCGGCCACGAAAATGTTCGCCACCAGTTATCTAGATAAATCAAAGAGGACGGTTGTTTTCTTCATAGGGTTCATAGGGTCATTGGAATTAAAACATAATCCACCACACACTTTTCCTTTACGTAATGTGCTAAGTTTGCTCTTGGGGGAGTTATGTTCAACTTGATTAATGTCTTCCCGACTTAGAGTGAAGTATGTGCATTCCAAGCTTAGTTTAATCGTCAGGGAAATACATTTGAATACCTTGTCCAGGTACCATCTTTAGCCATCCAGTGGCGTAACAAAACATTGACCAACCCCCGGGGGGGGGGAGACTTTGAATCCCCCCCCCTCTTCTCACGTCTCCATTAAGTCCTATAGGCAGAGTCCCTTGATAGGATTGTGTTTATACACGTTTTTGTTGATTTGAATGGTCGCTAGTAGCAATGCTACTTTATGATATTTATTGAATTCTTTTGGATATCTTCATTAACGTTCTTATTGAAAACAGGACATTCGTAAAATCATAGTCGTAAACAAGCACGTAAACACAAAAATACATTGACATACACATGTATATATATATATATATATATATTCGGGCAAGTCTTGTTCTCTAGTCATAGCATGGAGCTCGGATCTACCGTAAGGTCATGGATTTGTCTTCATTCTTCCCTTTTAACTTTTAATCTTTTATAATAACTCGTGGCGTCTGCTTGATTGCTTGCCTGTCGCAAAAACTTTGGATCGATTTTAACCCACTTCCCCGTATCATCTTGAGCTGAAATTTTGAAGGCAGACTCGTGTCGACGATAAAAATGGTGTATCAAAATTTCACATCGATCGCTTGTACTGTATTTAAATTAATGACTTTTTAGATTATCTCTATTTATCTCTATGCAGCTTGAAAATTTTTGAACTAGACTGTCGCGATGCGTATTATATTGACCATACTTTTTAAAAAAATATACTCCCGATCTGTAAATGTGAATGTTAGTCTGTCGCGCGGTGCGCATCATATTAAACATGTTTTATAACCCTTTTCCCGTGATCAGATCGAGCCGAGATCTAGCAGGCAGAATGTAGTAGTACTATAAATCCTTTATATATGAGACAAAACTAAAATGTTAGATTTTTGGATTGTCGTGCGATGTGTATTATAATGAACATACTTTTAGTTATGTCTCGTATATAAAGGATTTATAGTTTATAGTTTTTAAAAAAATTACGGGTTTTTTTTTATTGTCCAGTTTGATCCACGTCAAAATTATCTTAAGCCAGATCTATGAAAGCAAGGTCGAACTGCAAGTCCTATTTAAATATTTCGTGTAGACAGACGTACTCTCCTGGACTTTAGAATTTCACTGCAGTACTCGTGTATGTGCATATGTGCCACTATGTGACGCAATGACTCTATGGCATACACGTTGAATTTTATAAGAAAATCAACAAATAATTGAGTCATGAACCAATTAGCGTGGCTATGAAAACATTTCAACGTTTGTTGCCGTGCCCTTCCCTCCTCCCACTTAATTCATTACAAGGCCAATGTCACAACAACTTGTTTTCATAGGCATATCAGAGACATGCACAGGAGATCATTCATCACAACGACTTGTTTACCGTTTATTGGATACGGCGAAGATGGGATGCACAGGCCTAGTTAGTCCCATTGTAAGGTAGGGGTGCTAGGGCATAGTGGGTACCATTGTTAGGTAAGGGTGCTAGGGCATGGTGGGTTTCATTGTAAGGTAAGGGTGCTAGGGCATGGTGGGTACCATTGTAAGGTAGGGGTGCTAGGGCATGGTGGGTCCCATTGTATGGTAGGGGTGCTAGGGCATAGTGGGTCCCATTGTTAGGTAGGGGTGCTAGAGCATAGTGGGTCCCATTGTTAGGTAGGGGTGCGAGGGGCATGGTGGGTCCCATTGTAAGGTAAGGGTGCTAGGGCATGGTGGATCCCATTGTACAGTAGGGGTGCTAGGGCATAGTGGGTACCATTGTTCGGTAGGGGAGCCAGGGTGTAGTAAGTCCCATTGTAAGGTAGGGGTGCTAGGGCATAGTGGGCCTAGTTGTAAGTTAGGGTTGCTAGCGCATAGTTGGCCCAATTGTACGGTAAGGGTGCTAGGGCATAGTGGTCCCCATTGTACGGTAGGGGTGCTAGGGCATAGTGGGTACCATTGTACGGTAGGGGTGCTAGGTCATAGTTGGCCCAATTGTACGGTAGGGGTGCTAGGGCATAGTGGGTCCCATTTCAAGGTAGGGTTGCTAGGGCATAGTGGGCCCCATTGTACGGTAGGGGTGCTAGGGCATAGTGGGTACCATTGTATGGTAGGGGAGCCAGGATGTAGTAAGTCCCATTGTAAGGTAGGGGTGCTAGGACATAGTGGGTCCCATTGTATGGTAGGATTGCTAGGGCATATGGGGCCCAATTGTACGGTAGGGGTTCTAGCGCATAGTGGGCCCAATTATAAGGTAGGGGTGCTAGGGCATAGTGGGCCCCATTGTACGGTAGGGGTGCTAGGGCATAGTGGATCCCATTGTAAGGTAGGGTGCTAGGGCATAGTGGGCCAAATTGTAAGGTAGGGGTGCTAGTGCATAGTGGGCCCAATTGTAAGGTAGGGCTGCTAGCGCATAGTGGGCCCAATTGTAAGGTAGGGCTGCTAGCGCATAGTGGGCCCAATTGTAAGGTAATGGTGCTAGGGCATAGTGGGCCCCATTGTACGGTAAGGTGCTAGGGCATAGTGGGCCCCATTGTACGGTAGGGGTGCTAGCGCATAGTGGGCCCCATTGTAAGGTAATGGTGCTAGGGCATAATAAGGTCTCATCTGTCAGTAAGGGTCAACATTGTTGAAGGGGGTGTCAGTGTAACAAGAGTTGACAGGCGTTGTTTTCACTCCCATCCGTTGATATTGATGGTCTGACACTACACGTGTTAATATCGCTACACGGATGTGTTGGCAATGGCTGGTGGTCGAGTAGCACGTTCGGGCTTGAAGACACATGTCAGAGGCCAACACAATGGCCCAGGCCTTATATTTACAGTACGATAAGCTATGATTGCTTTCAACAAATAATGTATTTTTAATCAGGCTCAAACGTTTATTCTAACGTGGATGTGCGCCACTGAGCGAATACTGACATGATGAAAACATTTGTCCGGGCAGGCACCAACAAACATTTGTCCGGGCAGGCACCAACAAACATTTGTCCGGGCAGGCACCAACAAACATTTGTCCGGGCAGGCACCAACAAACATTTGTCCGGGCAGGCACCAACAAACATTTGTCCGGGCAGGCACCAACAAACATTTGTCCGGGCAGGCACCAACAAACATTTGTCCGGGCAGGCACCAACAAACATTTGTCCGGGCAGGCACCAACAAACATTTGTCCGGGCAGGCACCAACAAACATTTGTTCGGGCAGGCACCAACAAACATTTCTCCGAGCTTTTATTAACCCTAGCAGCCAGTCAGTGGCGTCACTAGGGGGGAGCGGTGGGGGCGGACCGCCCGGGTGACACCATCAGGGGGGTGACACCAAAATATAAAATTATGTATATTCCCATTATTTGGCACTGGAAAACTCGGAGGATTTCTATGGGTTAAGTCGTGAGGGGGTGACACCAACCCAAGTGACGCCTCTGCAGCCAGGTAGCCATTTGAAAAAAAAAGAAGAAAGATTTTCTGTGGACATATTTGAGACCCCCTGGAAGCTTTATACTAACCCCAGAGCATGTTGAGTCCCATTCTCGGACCGTCTCGCTTCATTGGACGCCCGGACCTTCCGTTTGCTATATACTTGACCCGTACTTTGTTATTCCTTACTGGGTCGATGGAATTTTTTTAAATTAATTAATTTTTTAATTATTATTATTTTAAAAAATACAATTAGGTATATTTTTAATATTATCCCCCATCTCTTCATGGAAGCATCCCTAACTATAATATCAGAACTAAATATTACGATTAAGATAAAGTGTACAGTGTATAAGACATACTTATAAGTGACATTAATAATCAAACGATAAGATTTTGTATAGTTAAATATTTTGACTTGTACATGTACATGAATTCCACGGAGAAAGAGGGGGAGAGATAGAGGGAGAGAAGGATAAATAAAATCTAGTTTGAAAAAAAAATGTGTGTGTGTGAGTATGTTTGTGCGTATGTGAGGGAGAGATAGAGGGGAGTGGGAATGACAGAGAGAGAGAGAGAGAGAGAGAAAGAGAGAGAGAGAGAGAGAGAGAGAGAGAGAGAGAGAGAGAGAGAGAGAGAGAGAGAGAGAGAGAGAGAGAGAGAGAGAGAGAGAGAGAGAGAGAGAGAGAGAGAGAGAGAGAGAAAGAGTAAAAAAAAACAACTGAAGTTTTAAGAAAAGTCCATCATGAGGTTAGATAGACAAATCTATCAGGAGGATTTGATTGACAAGTCTATCAGGAGGATTTGACTGACAAGTCTATCAGGAGGTTTGAATGACAAGTCTATCAGGAGGTATCTGAAATTTAGAAAGATCATTTTTATCTTCGGTACGAGTCTCTCAGCAAAATTTCAGCTCGCTAGCATACGAGGAAGTGGGTTTAAAATCGATCCAAAGTTTTTTCGGCAAACAATCAAGCAAGACATCAAGCAATCAAGCAAGACATCAAGCAATCAAGCAAGACATCAAGCAATCAAGCAACTGGACGCCACGAGTTAATATAAAGGATTTTAAAAAAAAAGATTTGAAACATGATCATTTTCAAATAGGAAATAGGGCTTGCATAGGGTGGGGGGAGGGGAGAGAAGCTTTTTGACGTCATTTTTGAGGGGGGTAGGGTTACCAACTTCCACAACCTCGAACCCGGGAGATTATAGAATTGCAAAACATTATAACAATTAACTAAACAATTATTTGAATATAATTCAATTTATATCTCTCGGGTCATAATTAACCGGGAGACGGGACATGAAAGTCGATTCCGGGAGACTCCCGGCAAAAAATGGGAGAGTTGGCAACCCTAGAAAAAAGAGGTGGTGGGGTCTAACTGTATGTGATCAGGAGGGGGGGCGAAAATCGGCCAAAATCTCATGAAAGTCATTTATGGCCGGCCCCTGATGGATATGGGCATGTCTTAGTTATCAAGAGTGGAAAAAGTGAGAATTCAGTAACCGAATATAAAAGACTTTTGGAATTTTGGCTAATATAAAAACTGTGAGGCTACCCCACTCACACATGTTTCATATTAGTGGTGAGGGTGTTTGGTACACTGAATAATCTGCCTGGTATCACCTCGAAACAGATTTTTCTAGCATATAACTGTCACAACCAGACACTAAGATATAACTGTCACAGCCAGACACTAAGATATAACTGTCACAGCCAGACACTAAGATATAACTGTCACAACCAGACACTAAGTTATAACTGTCACAACCAGACACTAAGATATAACTGTCACAACCAGACACTAAGATATAACTGTCACAACCAGACACTAAGATATAACTGTCACAACCAGACACTAAGATATAACTGTCACAACCAGACACTAAGATATAACGGTCACAACCCAGACACTAAGATATAACTGTCACAACCAGACACTAAGATATAACGGTCACAACCCAGACACTAAGATATAACTGTCACAACCAGACACTAAGATATAACTGTCACAACCAGACACTAAGATATAACTGTCACAACCAGACACTAAGATATAACTGTCACAACCAGACACTAAGATATAACTGTCACAACCAGACACTAAGATATAACTGTCACAACCAGACACTAATATATAACTGTCACAACCAGACACTAATATATAACTGTCACAACCAGACACTAAGATATAACTGTCACAACCAGACACTAAGATATAACTGTCACAACCAGACACTAAGATATATCTGACACAGCCAGACACTAAGTTATAACTGTCACAACCAGACACTAAGATATAACTGTCACAACCAGACACTAAGATATAACTGTCACAACCAGACACTAAGATATAACTGTCACAGCCAGACACTAAGATATAACTGTCACAACCAGACACTAAGATATAACTATCACAGCCAGACACTAAGATATAACTGTCACAACCAGACACTAAGATATAACTGTCACAACCAGACACTAAGATATAACTGTCACAGCCAGACACTAAGATATAACTGTCACATCCAGACACTAAGATATAACTGTCACAACCAGACACTAAGATATAACTGTCACAACCAGACACTAAGATATAACTGTCACAACCAGACACTAAGATATAACTGTCACAACCAGACACTAAGATATAACGGTCACAACCCAGACACTAAGATATAACTGTCACAACCAGACACTAAGATATAACTGTCACAACCAGACACTAAGATATAACTGTCACAACCAGACACTAAGATATAACTGTCACAACCAGACACTAAGATATAACTGTCACAAACCAGACACTAAGATATAACTGTCACAACCAGACACTAAGATATAACTGTCACAACCAGACACTAAGATATAACTGTCACAACCAGACACTAAGATATAACTGTCACAACCAGACACTAAGATATAACTGTCACAACCAGACACTAAGATATAACTGTCACAACGAGACACTAAGATATAACTGTCACAACCAGACACTAAGATATAACTGTCACAACCAGACACTAAGATATAACTGCCACAGCCAGACACTAAGATATAACTGTCACAACCAGACACTAAGATATAACTGTCACAACCAGACACTAAGATATAACTGTCACAACCAGACACTAAGATATAACTGTCACAACCAGACACTAAGATATAACTGTCACAACCAGACACTAAGATATAACTGTCACAACCAGACACTAAGATATAACTGTCACAGCCAGACACTAAGATATAACTGTCACAACCAGACACTAAGATATAACTGTCACAACCAGACACTAAGATATAACTATCACAGCCAGACACTAAGATATAACTGTCACAACCAGACACTAAGATATAACTGTCACAACCAGACACTAAGATATAACTGTCACAGCCAGACACTAAGATATAACTGTCACAACCAGACACTAAGATATAACTGTCACAACCAGACACTAAGATATAACTGTCACAACCAGACACTAAGATATAACTGTCACAGCCAGACACTAAGATATAACTGTCACAACCAGACACTAAGATATAACTGTCACAACCAGACACTAAGATATAACTGTCACAACCAGACACTAAGATATAACTGTCACAGCCAGACACTAAGATATAACTGTCACAACCAGACACTAAGATATAACTGTCACAGCCAGACACTAAGATATAACTGTCACAACCAGACACTAAGATATAACTGTCACAACCAGACACTAAGATATAACTGTCACAACCAGACACTAAGATATAACTGTCACAACCAGACACTAAGATATAACTGTCACAACCAGACACTAAGATATAACTGTCACAACCAGACACTAAGATATAACTGTCACAACCAGACACTAAGATATAACTGTCACAACCAGACACTAAGATATAACTGTCACAACCAGACACTAAGATATAACTGTCACAACCCAGACACTAAGATATAACTGTCACAACCAGACACTAAGATATAACTGTCACAACCAGACACTAAGATATAACTGTCACAACCAGACACTAAGATATAACTGTCACAACCAGACACTAAGATATAACTGTCACAACCAGACACTAAGATATAACTGTCACAACCAGACACTAAGATATAACTGTCACATCCAGACACTAAGATATAACTGTCACAACCAGACACTAAGATATAACTGTCACAACCAGACACTAAGATATAACTGTCACAACCAGACACTAAGATATAACTGTCACAACCAGACACTAAGATATAACTGTCACAACCAGACACTAAGATATAACTGTCACAACCAGACACTAAGATATAACTGTCACAACCAGACACTAAGATATAACTGTCACAACCAGACACTAAGATATAACTGTCACAACCAGACACTAAGATATAACTGTCACAACCAGACACTAAGATATAACTGTCACAACCAGACACTAAGATATAACTGTCACAACCAGACACTAAGATATAACTGTCACAACCAGACACTAAGATATAACTGTCACAACCAGACACTAAGATATAACTGTCACAACCAGACACTAAGATATAACTGTCACAACCAGACACTAAGATATAACTGTCACAACCAGACACTAAGATATAACTGTCACAACCAGACACTAAGATATAACTGTCACAACCAGACACTAAGATATAACTGTCACAACCAGACACTAAGATATAACTGTCACAACCAGACACTAAGATATAACTGTCACAACCAGACACTAAGATATAACTGTCACAACCAGACACTAAGATATAACTGTCACAACCAGACACTAAGATATAACTGTCACAACCAGACACTAAGATATAACTGTCACAACCAGACACTAAGATATAACTGTCACAACCAGACACTAAGATATAACTGTCACAACCAGACACTAAGATATAACTGTCACAACCAGACACTAAGATATAACTGTCACAGCCAGACACTAAGATATAACTGTCACAACCAGACACTAAGATATAACTGTCACAACCAGACACTAAGATATAACTGTCACAACCAGACACTAAGATATAACTGTCACAACCAGACACTAAGATATAACTGTCACAACCAGACACTAAGATATAACTGTCACAACCAGACACTAAGATATAACTGTCACAACCAGACACTAAGATATAACTGTCACAACCAGACACTAAGATATAACTGTCACAACCAGACACTAAGATATAACTGTCACAACCAGACACTAAGATATAACTGTCACAACCAGACACTAAGATATAACTGTCACAACCAGACACTAAGATATAACTGTCACAACCAGACACTAAGATATAACTGTCACAACCAGACACTAAGATATAACTGTCACAACCAGACACTAAGATATAACTGTCACAACCAGACACTAAGATATAACTGTCACAACCAGACACTAAGATATAACTGTCACAACCAGACACTAAGATATAACTGTCACAACCAGACACTAAGATATAACTGTCACAGCCAGACACTAAGATATAACTGTCACAACCAGACACTAAGATATAACTGTCACAGCCAGACACTAAGATATAACTGTCACAACCAGACACTAAGATATAACTGTCACAACCAGACACTAAGATATAACTGTCACAACCAGACACTAAGATATAACTGTCACAACCAGACACTAAGATATAACTGTCACAACCAGACACTAAGATATAACTGTCACAACCAGACACTAAGATATAACTGTCACAACCAGACACTAAGATATAACTGTCACAACCAGACACTAAGATATAACTGTCACAACCCAGACACTAAGATATAACTGTCACAACCAGACACTAAGATATAACTGTCACAACCAGACACTAAGATATAACTGTCACAACCAGACACTAAGATATAACTGTCACAACCAGACACTAAGATATAACTGTCACAACCAGACACTAAGATATAACTGTCACAACCAGACACTAAGATATAACTGTCACAACCAGACACTAAGATATAACTGTCACAACCAGACACTAAGATATAACTGTCACAACCAGACACTAAGATATAACTGTCACAACCAGACACTAAGATATAACTGTCACAACCAGACACTAAGATATAACTGTCACAACCAGACACTAAGATATAACTGTCACAACCAGACACTAAGATATAACTGTCACAACCAGACACTAAGATATAACTGTCACAACCAGACACTAAGATATAACTGTCACAACCAGACACTAAGATATAACTGTCACAACCAGACACTAAGATATAACTGTCACAACCAGACACTAAGATATAACTGTCACAACCAGACACTAAGATATAACTGTCACAACCAGACACTAAGATATAACTGTCACAACCAGACACTAAGATATAACTGTCACAACCAGACACTAAGATATAACTGTCACAGCCAGACACTAAGATATAACTGTCACAACCAGACACTAAGATATAACTGTCACAGCCAGACACTAAGATATAACTGTCACAACCAGACACTAAGATATAACTGTCACAACCAGACACTAAGATATAACTGTCACAGCCAGACACTAAGATATAACTGTCACAACCAGACACTAAGATATAACTGTCACAACCAGACACTAAGATATAACTGTCACAACCAGACACTAAGATATAACTGTCACAACCAGACACTAAGATATAACTGTCACAACCAGACACTAAGATATAACTGTCACAGCCAGACACTAAGATATAACTGTCACAGCCAGACACTAAGATATAACTGTCACAACCAGACACTAAGATATAACTGTCACAACCAGACACTAAGATATAACTGTCACAACCAGACACTAAGATATAACTGTCACAACCAGACACTAAGATATAACTGTCACAACCAGACACTAAGATATAACTGTCACAGCCAGACACTAAGATATAACTGTCACAACCAGACACTAAGATATAACTGTCACAACCAGACACTAAGATATAACTGTCACAGCCAGACACTAAGATATAACTGTCACAACCAGACACTAAGATATAACTGTCACAACCAGACACTAAGATATAACTGTCACAACCAGACACTAAGATATAACTGTCACAACCAGACACTAAGATATAACTGTCACAACCAGACACTAAGATATAACTGTCACAACCAGACACTAAGATATAACTGTCACAACCAGACACTAAGATATAACTGTCACAGCCAGACACTAAGATATAACTGTCACAACCAGACACTAAGATATAACTGTCACAACCAGACACTAAGATATAACTGTCACAACCAGACACTAAGATATAACTGTCACAACCAGACACTAAGATATAACTGTCACAACCAGACACTAAGATATAACTGTCACAACCAGACACTAAGATATAACTGTCACAACCAGACACTAAGATATAACTGTCACAACCAGACACTAAGATATAACTGTCACAACCAGACACTAAGATATAACTGTCACAACCAGACACTAAGATATAACTGTCACAACCAGACACTAAGATATAACTGTCACAACCAGACACTAAGATATAACTGTCACAACCAGACACTAAGATATAACTGTCACAACCAGACACTAAGATATAACTGTCACAACCAGACACTAAGATATAACTGTCACAACCAGACACTAAGATATAACTGTCACAACCAGACACTAAGATATAACTGTCACAACCAGACACTAAGATATAACTGTCACAACCAGACACTAAGATATAACTGTCACAACCAGACACTAAGATATAACTGTCACAACCAGACACTAAGATATAACTGTCACAACCAGACACTAAGATATAACTGTCACAACCAGACACTAAGATATAACTGTCACAACCAGACACTAAGATATAACTGTCACAACCAGACACTAAGATATAACTGTCACAACCAGACACTAAGATATAACTGTCACAACCAGACACTAAGATATAACTGTCACAACCAGACACTAAGATATAACTGTCACAGCCAGACACTAAGATATAACTGTCACAACCAGACACTAAGATATAACTGTCACAGCCAGACACTAAGATATAACTGTCACAACCAGACACTAAGATATAACTGTCACAACCAGACACTAAGATATAACTGTCACAACCAGACACTAAGATATAACTGTCACAACCAGACACTAAGATATAACTGTCACAACCAGACACTAAGATATAACTGTCACAACCAGACACTAAGATATAACTGTCACAGCCAGACACTAAGATATAACTGTCACAACCAGACACTAAGATATAACTGTCACAACCAGACACTAAGATATAACTGTCACAACCAGACACTAAGATATAACTGTCACAACCAGACACTAAGATATAACTGTCACAACCAGACACTAAGATATAACTGTCACAGCCAGACACTAAGATATAACTGTCACAACCAGACACTAAGATATAACTGTCACAACCAGACACTAAGATATAACTGTCACAACCAGACACTAAGATATAACTGTCACAACCAGACACTAAGATATAACTGTCACAACCAGACACTAAGATATAACTGTCACAACCAGACACTAAGATATAACTGTCACAACCAGACACTAAGATATAACTGTCACAACCAGACACTAAGATATAACTGTCACAACCAGACACTAAGATATAACTGTCACAACCAGACACTAAGATATAACTGTCACAACCAGACACTAAGATATAACTGTCACAACCAGACACTAAGATATAACTGTCACAACCAGACACTAAGATATAACTGTCACAACCAGACACTAAGATATAACTGTCACAACCAGACACTAAGATATAACTGTCACAACCAGACACTAAGATATAACTGTCACAACCAGACACTAAGATATAACTGTCACAACCAGACACTAAGATATAACTGTCACAACCAGACACTAAGATATAACTGTCACAACCAGACACTAAGATATAACTGTCACAACCAGACACTAAGATATAACTGTCACAACCAGACACTAAGATATAACTGTCACAACCAGACACTAAGATATAACTGTCACAACCAGACACTAAGATATAACTGTCACAACCAGACACTAAGATATAACTGTCACAACCAGACACTAAGATATAACTGTCACAACCAGACACTAAGATATAACTGTCACAACCAGACACTAAGATATAACTGTCACAACCAGACACTAAGATATAACTGTCACAACCAGACACTAAGATATAACTGTCACAACCAGACACTAAGATATAACTGTCACAACCAGACACTAAGATATAACTGTCACAACCAGACACTAAGATATAACTGTCACAACCAGACACTAAGATATAACTGTCACAACCAGACACTAAGATATAACTGTCACAACCAGACACTAAGATATAACTGTCACAGCCAGACACTAAGATATAACTGTCACAACCAGACACTAAGATATAACTGTCACAACCAGACACTAAGATATAACTGTCACAACCAGACACTAAGATATAACTGTCACAACCAGACACTAAGATATAACTGTCACAACCAGACACTAAGATATAACTGTCACAGCCAGACACTAAGATATAACTGTCACACCAGACACTAAGATATAACTGTCACAACCAGACACTAAGATATAACTGTCACAACCAGACACTAAGATATAACTGTCACAACCAGACACTAAGATATAACTGTCACAACCAGACACTAAGATATAACTGTCACAACCAGACACTAAGATATAACTGTCACAGCCAGACACTAAGATATAACTGTCACAACCAGACACTAAGATATAACTGTCACAACCAGACACTAAGATATAACTGTCACAGCCAGACACTAAGATATAACTGTCACAACCAGACACTAAGATATAACTGTCACAACCAGACACTAAGATATAACTGTCACAACCAGACACTAAGATATAACTGTCACAACCAGACACTAAGATATAACTGTCACAACCAGACACTAAGATATAACTGTCACAACCAGACACTAAGATATAACTGTCACAACCAGACACTAAGATATAACTGTCACAACCAGACACTAAGATATAACTGTCACAGCCAGACACTAAGATATAACTGTCACAGCCAGACACTAAGATATAACTGTCACAACCAGACACTAAGATATAACTGTCACAACCAGACACTAAGATATAACTGTCACAACCAGACACTAAGATATAACTGTCACAACCAGACACTAAGATATAAACTGTCACAACCAGACACTAAGATATAACTGTCACAACCAGACACTAAGATATAACTGTCACAACCAGACACTAAGATATAACTGTCACAACCAGACACTAAGATATAACTGTCACAACCAGACACTAAGATATAACTGTCACAACCAGACACTAAGATATAACTGTCACAACCAGACACTAAGATATAACTGTCACAACCAGACACTAAGATATAACTGTCACAACCAGACACTAAGATATAACTGTCACAACCAGACACTAAGATATAACTGTCACAACCAGACACTAAGATATAACTGTCACAGCCAGACACTAAGATATAACTGTCACAACCAGACACTAAGATATAACTGTCACAACCAGACACTAAGATATAACTGTCACAACCAGACACTAAGATATAACTGTCACAACCAGACACTAAGATATAACTGTCACAACCAGACACTAAGATATAACTGTCACAACCAGACACTAAGATATAACTGTCACAACCAGACACTAAGATATAACTGTCACAACCAGACACTAAGATATAACTGTCACAACCAGACACTAAGATATAACTGTCACAGCCAGACACTAAGATATAACTGTCACAACCAGACACTAAGATATAACTGTCACAACCAGACACTAAGATATAACTGTCACAACCAGACACTAAGATATAACTGTCACAACCAGACACTAAGATATAACTGTCACAACCAGACACTAAGATATAACTGTCACAACCAGACACTAAGATATAACTGTCACAGCCAGACACTAAGATATAACTGTCACAACCAGACACTAAGATATAACTGTCACAACCAGACACTAAGATATAACTGTCACAACCAGACACTAAGATATAACTGTCACAACCAGACACTAAGATATAACTGTCACAACCAGACACTAAGATATAACTGTCACAGCCAGACACTAAGATATAACTGTCACAGCCAGACACTAAGATATAACTGTCACAACCAGACACTAAGATATAACTGTCACAACCAGACACTAAGATATAACTGTCACAACCAGACACTAAGATATAACTGTCACAACCCAGACACTAAGATATAACTGTCACAACCAGACACTAAGATATAACTGTCACAACCAGACACTAAGATATAACTGTCACAACCAGACACTAAGATATAACTGTCACAACCAGACACTAAGATATAACTGTCACAACCAGACACTAAGATATAACTGTCACAGCCAGACACTAAGATATAACTGTCACAACCAGACACTAAGATATAACTGTCACAGCCAGACACTAAGATATAACTGTCACAGCCAGACACTAAGATATAACTGTCACAGCCAGACACTAAGATATAACTGTCACAGCCAGACACTAAGATATAACTGTCACAACCAGACACTAAGATATAACTGTCACAACCAGACACTAAGATATAACTGTCACAACCAGACACTAAGATATAACTGTCACAGCCAGACACTAAGATATAACTGTCACAACCAGACACTAAGATATAACTGTCACAACCAGACACTAAGATATAACTGTCACAGCCAGACACTAAGATATAACTGTCACAACCAGACACTAAGATATAACTGTCACAGCCAGACACTAAGATATAACTGTTACAGCCAGGCACTAAGATATAACTGTCACAACCAGGCACTAAGATATAACTGTCACACCCAGACACTAAGATATAACTGTCACAACCAGACACTAAGATATAACTGTCACAACCAGGCACTATGATATAACTGTCACAGCCAGACACTAAGATATAACTGTCACAACCAGGCACTATGATATAACTGTCACAGCCAGACACTAAGATATAACTGTCACAACCAGGCACTAAGATATAACTGTCACAACCAGACACTAAGATATAACTGTCACAACCAGACACTAAGATATAACTGTCACACCCAGACACTAAGATATAACTGTCACAGCCAGACACTAAGATATAACTGTCACAACCAGGCACTATGATATAACTGTCACAGCCAGACACTAAGATATAACTGTCACAACCAGGCACTATGATATAACTGTCACAGCCAGACACTAAGATATAACTGTCACAACCAGGCACTAAGATATAACTGTCACAACCAGACACTAAGATATAACTGTCACAACCAGACACTAAGATATAACTGTCACAACCAGACACTAAGATATAACTGTCACAACCAGGCACTAAGATATACCTGTCACAACCAGACACTAAGATATAACTGTCACAACCAGACACTAAGATATAACTGTCACAACCAGACACTAAGATATAACTGTCACAACCAGACACTGGGATATAAATGTCACTGCCAAGCACTAGGGTATAACTGTCACTGTCAGGCACTAGGATATAACAGTCACAACCAGGCACTAGGATATAACAGTCACAACCAGGCACTAGGATCTAACTGTCACTACCAGGCACTGGGATATAACAGTCACAACCAGGCACTAGGATATAACAGTCACAACCAGGCACTAGGATATAACTGTCACTGCCAGGCACTAGGATATAACTGTCACAGCCAGGCGCTAGGATATAACTGTCACTGCCAGGCACTAGGATATAACTGTCACAATCAGGCACTGGGATATAATTATCACTGCCAGGCACTAGGATATAACTGTCACTGCCAGGCACTAGGATATAACTGTCACAACCAGGCACTAGGATATAACTGTCACTGCCAGGCAATATGATATAACTGTCACAGCCAGGCACTAGGATATAACTGTCACAGCCAGTTACTAGGATATAACTGTCACAACTGGGCACTGGGACATTAGAATATAACCGTCACAATAAGGCGCTAGGATATAACTGTCACAATCATGCTCTTGGATATAACTGTCACAACCAGGCCTATGATATCAGATACAACTGTCACAGCCAGACACTAGGATATAAAGATATAATTGTCACAGCCAGACCCTAGCCTTAGGATATAACTGTCAAAGCAAGGCACAAGAATATGGCTGTCCTTGAAAATCTTTTTTGTTGACACCTCCCCCCCCCTTTCCTGCCTTCCTTATTCAATTCTAATACATTGGCGGAGAGGTTTCGGGGGTGGGGGGGGGTTACGGGGAGCTTGTTTGGAGGAAATAATTGTGTGTGGGGGGGGGATGATGTGGACCCTCACGTGAAAGCTTAACTGTTAAGTGCGAAATATCCGGCGTGTGTATCTGGGAGTGGGGGAGGGGTGTGAGGGCAAGTTTTGGTTTCTTTGATAAAAGAACCTCTTTAAAATGAATTGCTGCTCTACGAAACTAGGAAGTTTTGTTTTTGTTTTTGTGAACGGAAATTCGTTAACACCGCCCAACCCCTCCGCCCCCCACCCCACACACTTTTTTCCCCATTAGCCCCCCAGCGATTGTTGTGTAGCTCTAGGCCAAACACTTCATTTTTGTGCCAAATTCAATTGACTCGCCTTCCTGAACGGGAAGATTGAGTAGCTGGGGTGACGAACCTTCAAGGTCAAGGACGTGCCTCTCAAGGCTAACCTACCGTATTTATCCCAGGGATGTATCCTTGCACTGGCTTAGGAGTTTCAAGGTCAAGTTTGGCGGCAGAAGACATTTACCTTATAGAGGTTCATCTGAATTGATGTCCAAAATGCAGTTGTGAACCTTGGATGTACTTGGTGTAATCCCCGTGGATAGTGGATATGTTCCCAATGGAGTTTGGTCATCCGGTGGATGAGATCCGGTTTTTTACTCAACTGCCGTTAATTTCATCAGTAATTCTGTTTTATATCCACTGTGAACCAACTTTTCTAATAATATAACAGTGCAAATATTAACCTCTTATTCGCTTCAGTTCACGGTAGAAGCCTCTAATCTCTAATAAAATTGTCTTCTTGGTTTCAGTAACAACATCTTTAGATTGTTACCAGCCCTAGACTCATTGGCCTAGCGATGCGCGGTTAAACAAAGTTGAAGGACGTCTTTTATTATTTTTTATTTTTTTCTATTACAGCTTTAAATTTTCTAGCAAAAAACTAAAACTGTTATTAGTTACTTTACTCATTGCCGGAGTCACAAAATAAAGTCTCCCTTAAAATAAAGTCTCCAGCGGGTGAGACTTTGTTTTAAAATAAAGTCTCCGTGGTTAAAATAAAACCTCCACTTAATTATATTATATTATACATTAGGGTTGTATTTACGTAATTTACGTTTATGTTTCGGAATATATTTTGCGTTTGTGCCACATGCATCTGTGTATGATTATTGGAAATTCGACAATCATGAGCCTAGCCAGCGGCGTGAAAACATTGAGGGCAAAGGGGGGTGTTTACCCCCGGAAAGCATATTTTTAACGGTGGCTGTTCATTCAGAAATAAAAAAAATTTAAAACTTAACTGGAAAAGAAATATAATCAAGGAAACAGTGTTAAAGTACACATGTGTGAATATTACAATAACAATTATTCTCTTCTTTTTAAAAAAATATTATTGACGGATTTAACAAAATAATAATTTCCGGTATTATATTGAAAGTGTGATGGGGCAGTTTTATTTTGGGCGAGACTATTTTACGGGTAGGGGTGAATTTATTTTAATCAGGAGGAAAATATAATATACTCTCCCGGAGTATTTATTTTAAAATTAATCTGCCGGGGGGGGGGAGGAGACTTTGTATTTGGGGAGGATTTATTTTGCAATACCGGCGCTAGACATTTTTAGGTTAGGCAATTGTCACCCTCTGGACAACAAACTGTTGGCGTCTGTGTGATGATCACGCCTTATACCCGTCTTGAGCAAGCCCTGATCTTACTGTCATTTGTGCCGTCTGCCCTCGTACTCGCATGTCTACAGCCCTCGGGTTTAGGGGGGCGGGGGGCACGTCAGAAAAGATTATCACTGACAATGCTCGTTCATTTAGCCGATCCTCTAAAATAACCTAGTCGTCTGCAATTTTTTTTTAAATGTCCCCCCCCCACCCCCAAAAAATAAATTAAAAAACCACATGTTATTTTAAGCGATGATTAGAGGCGGAGAAGATGATACCAGCAAGACTAATAAACCGCAGTAATGGTGTCAAGCTCTGAACTGAAATTGAAAGCCTCAATCTTGCAATGACATAATGTGATTTCCATATTTATATCCTGCTTTTGCTCTCATTGACTTGATACTTGATAACGGAACTATTCCACACGCCGCTTCCCGCTTGCAGTTACCAGCAGATTATAGTTTTCGAATAGAGCTCTTCCGATGAAACAAACCAAAGACATTTCAGAGCTGGCATAGACGCCCCGCATTTAGTAACGCCAAATGACCAAGCAAATGTTTAATACTTTCATTGTAAACAATCTTCTCCTAGTATATTTGAACTTGTAGCAATGCCCTATCCGCCTTGGTTTTTCGAGTGGTCGTTCTAGGAAAAGCATTTATGAGGAACTAATTGTAGTACTTCCTTGTACGAGTCAACCAATGGGGGGCGAATAAATTCCTTGATGCTGAATTAGACCTTTCAGATCTCTGACGTCATCTCTATAGTGGTTTCAAAAATGTGAACGATCTTTGATAACATTTGAAAGTGTACAAGGAATTAAGCTGAAAGACGACTTGGAATAAAGATCCTGTTTTGATGTTTAAGTGTTACTTTATCAGGGGCGTTAATCTTCTATTAAATTCAATGCGTTTATCTCCTCACGACGCAATAGAGTGACACAATGTTTTTTCTCTCTTCAAATAAGCCCTGTAATACGTCCAGAGTGTTTATTGCCTAGCATATATATATTACTAGTTGATTTGAAATAAAAACGTACAGTTCCTGGACCTACCATTATCTTTAGATTTCACTTTCCTGGCGGAGACAAATGTCTTCAGGTGAAACCCGTTTTGGCTTTAGAGTCTAATTGTTTCGGCAGATTCTTGAGGAAATATTTTCAATAATTTTTTAAGATTTTTTTTTAATACTTAAAATGGATAAAACGTGACAGTTTGAGTTTGTAGGCATACATACATGCACTGCCGTTCTCACACAAACAACATGTTAATTTTAACATGGGATCCGCACGAATCTATTCTAATCTCATATTTTGAAGAGATTGAGATGACTCTTTGAAAGCTTTTGGCTACCACCTGGACAACCTGCTCCATGTTCTGGGCGGTTTCAAACAGCATTTTCTGAGCGTATAGGATCACTCTCAGCCTTAGCCACCCCGACTTTGTCTAGCGTTTGTGGTGAGGCTACATCGGAAAAATTTTGTTCTGGGCCAACTTTTGTGTGTGTGGAGACTTGAAGGCAAGGCGAGGGCTGAGGGAGTCACGTTATCTAAAGGCATCATGGGATTTTATGGCGTCATTGGGAGATATATATATATATAGAGAGAGAGAGTGAGACTAAGAGATAAAGAGAGAGAGTGAGAGAGAGAAAGAGATAGAATGAGTGTGAGAGAGAGAGTTAGAGAGTGAGTGAGAGAGAGAGGGAGAGAGAGTGAGAGAGAGAGAGAGTGAGAAAGAGTGCAAGAGAGTGTGAGAGAGAGAGGGCGCTATGTATCTGCTGTTTTATTTCCAAATCTTAGGGTGTTTTCATGTGTGGTAAAGAAGGCATTTAAATATTTATAAGTGTTTTTTCTTTTCCTCGCCAGATTGAATAAATCTCACATCAATGTTTATTTCAGAATCACACCGGCTATGTGACCAAGTTCATGTCTTGTGAAAGTTATTTTTAACGAACGCCTTTGAAACGATCCACCTATTCCCGTCCCACTGTGTAATGACACTGTTATATATATATGTACCATTTTTGAACGCCAACTTCAAGGTCGAAGGAAATGACTATCAATTACCCGTCATCAATACACGAGACACATACCGTGCACGCTCTAGCGTCACTCTCGTGCGCACGATATCCGTCGTGCGTATGTTCATGAGCTAATGACGGCTAAATTTTGAACTGCTCTCTTTAAAAATAGTACAAGCCTCTCTTTAATAAGCTTTGGTTTGCGTAAGTGGATGATCAGCTATACGACTGTTGAAGACACAGTTTCAAAAGGAAAGGAGTGATTTTTTTTTATTACGTCTACGCACTACAGAAGGATAATGTTCGCTCTGGTGGAGGGGTAATGGGTATGTTAGATCGATGAAGGTGCGCTAACAGAACGAGGCATAATCCTTTATCTCACGGAGTGGCTTCCCTTTCTGGACGTCATCCAGCCAATGTAGGTCAGAGGGGCTGTTAACGAGGCTACAAACTCTGACGTCATTGACTCGGAAGGGGTGATCGGTGGTTTTGTCCTGAATTTTTGAGTTGTATTCGTGTCTTGTCTTCTAGTCATACAAGTGCTGTATTCGTGTCCTGTCTTCTAGTCATACAAGTGCTGTATTCGTGCCCTGTCTTCTTGTCATACAAGTGCTGTAATCGTGTCCTGTCTTCTAGTCATACAAGTGCTGTAATCGTGTCCTGTCTTCTAGTCATACAAGTGCTGTATTCGTGTCTTGTCTTCTAGTCATACAAGTGCTGTATTCGTGCCCTGTCTTCTAGTCATACAAGTGCTGTATTCGTGCCCTGTCTTCTTGTCATAGAAGTGCTGTCTTTTTGTGATATAAGGGCTGTCTTTTTTAATTCAAGGGGTGTATTTTGTGACACAAGGGCTGTCCTTTTGTCATACAAGTGCTGTCTTTTTGTCATACAAGTGCTGTCTTTTTGTCATACAAGTGCTGTCTTTTTGTCATACAAGTGTTCCATGTTTACATAACTTGTATGAGAGAAGTAATTAATTGACCCACATAAATCTTAAAACACATCTACATAAAGAACTCCAATTATTTTCACAATTTAGTTGATTTTTAAAGTTATGATTGTGATACTGAAATTCTGTAGAATGATAATTTAAAAACAACAAATAATTTTCGTATATATTTCAACTTATCAACGTTCTTTTTAACAGAAATTTCAATGAAACTCCGTTTTTAAAAAAAATATTTTAAAATCCTTAATATTAACTCGTGGTGTCTGTTTGTTTGAGCCCTTACTTGCTTGTTTGCTTGTTTGTCGAAAAAACTTTGAATCGATTTTAACCCACTTCCTCGTAAGCTAGTGAGCTGAAATTTTGCAGGCAGTTTCGTACCAATGATAAAAACGATGTATCAAAATTTCAGATCGATCGCATGATGTACTGTAATTAAATTATTGAATTTTTATATTATTTTATGCATCATGTTATTTTTTAAAATAGAGTGTCGCGGCGCGTATTGTATTGAACAACCTTTCTGTCGCGCAATAAGGTGCGTATTTAATTGACAACACTTTTTATAAACATATTCCTGATCGGTGCGCATTATGTTAAACATGTTTTACGACACATAACTACCATTTTGTATTTTTGGATGGTCTTGCGCTGCGCATTATAATTAACGTTCTTTTAGTTACGTCTCGTACATAAAGGATTTATAGTCAAAAACTAGTTTTTTTACGGTTTTTATTTATTTATTTATTTATTTTATTATTTTAATTCACCGCGCTAGCAAACCCCAAATTAAGTTACATGTCAAGGTGGAAGTTACGCATATAAAAAATTTTTTTTACAACAACCATAAAGCGAGCCGTCCTTACGTCTATTTGTCGCCACTACATACGTCCTTATTGCCGGCTTAGTAGACTTAGACACGACCTCCGTGACAGACCAGCCACTCAAACACACGTGTCTCATCTCACGATGGCGTCACAGGGCGAGCGGTAATGGTACAGACCTGGATTCCAGCACACTTTTGACTATTGATTAGCTCCCCTTCTCTAATGGAGCAACTTCCGTGTTGGAGTGACGTCTGCGCGGAGCAATAATAGCTAAAGGTCTGAGTTACAGCCCTTGAAACGGGTCTCGAGATAGTTTATTGGAGAAGGGCTGATGTTGAAATCAATATTGCGTTACGTTTGTAAAAGATATAAGAAAATAACTAGAAAATAAGTCTTAAAAATTGAAATCGCGCGTTGCAGTTTCATTGGTTTTTTTATAGACTTTTGAACGACTATAAGGAGAGTTTCTTGTAGAGGTGTACTGCCGCTTTTCACAGACCGTAAGCATGAATATCATATGAAAAGAATATGAAAAATCTGAAAGCTCGATTCATTTGAAACAGTAAGCCCTATCCTTGGTATCAGCGGCGTAGCTGGATTTTTGAAGTCCTTGGCTAATTTATTTTTGGCGCCCTTGATATTATTTTTAAAAAAATTAAAATTAGAGATCCAGCGGCGCCCTTTTGAACGTGCTCAGGCCGGAGCCCTTGGCAACTGCCCCAATGCCAAGCCGTTGTTACGCCACTGCTTGGTATGGAACTGATATTGAAAAAAAAATAGTTGAAGAAGAAAACTACAGCCAAAACAAAACAAAAAACACATCACATTAAGTCTATCCGTATTCTATCTTATCTTATCTTATTGCGTCCACAGACCATGATGGATGATCTGTTGGCAAGTGATGCAGCGTTCACTGGCCACGGCTATAAGGGTTCCATGCATTACCCAGCCGCCTTTATTTCCCTAACTAGTGTTAGGTACCCATTCGGAGCTGGGTGACTCAGGGACGCCCTAGGCCCCGGGAACAAACCCTTGCCTTCACATGGATTCGAACCCGTGACGCGCTGCCACTGGACCACCGCGCCCCGTTTACGGAATAAGCATTTTCAACCCTCAAAAGTTTATTGCTGCGTCATTCAAGTTTAAATTTCACCGAAAACATCGCTGGTGTTTCGGCATCGAAATGTCTTCAAAGATAAGTGTAAATGATTTTTGTTTTAGGTGCTCGTGTGAGGCCAATCAAATTTGAAAACTCTGTGTTATTTATAAAATTACCTTTGAAGAGTTTTATTCTATATCTTTAGGGGCAATGATGACTGTAGACACATTTTTTTAAAAAAAATTGTTAAATTATCGATGTCTTTAAATTAATCTTTCGAAGTCTATTCAATCGGTCTGTATTCGTTTAAATTCCCCCATCGCCATTTCGAGGAAAGGAAACTTGAACAATAAAGTAACCCAAAGATCAATTTATTTTGAGATACTCTCTGTCCCCAAGGTCGTCGCAAGGTCAATAATTTCCCTCAGCCACAACGAATAGGTCTATCTTGACGTCATTTCTTACCCCACAAAGAGAGAGGCCGGAAATAAAATCTAGGTGTCACGTCCTGGTGTTATGTTGTTTCATACGATGTCTTTTCTTCCTGTTTGAGCTTACTTTTGGCCTTGTGTTTATTAAGGTCATTCAGGGACGATTCGGATATTTTTGCCCTGCTCGGAGTCATCAATCTTAAAATTGGATCTTGACAACAGTTGTGTTGCCATGACATCCACTCCATGACCTAGTGACCGGGTGCCTGACCTGTGTTTTAGACTCGCCTTGTTCTAATTGAGACAATCCGCCATGTCATAATCTCTCGAAACTTCTCATTGCTTCGTGTTAGGTGAACAAGTCTTATTTTACCATACGTTTCTTGGAACGATTTAAAACTCATTTGATAGAGAAGATCAGATTACTTCACTTTGCTGTACAAATAACGCATCTGTATTTAATCTTCAAGAGTCAAAGAACGCTCTAAGATTTGTTGACAAATGTGTCGGGACCAAACGTCTACCGAGGATTTCGACAGACGCTAGGACACAAATACGATTGTTTTCCATATTTCGTTAAATTTGTGTCTGTAATGTCCATAGCTTCTGCTTGAGGTGAATGGGTCCATGGGAAATAAACAAGAAGCTTGTTAACGTTTATTCCTTTATTGAATAAAAATGTGAGTCACTTCAATTGTTAGGCAAATCAATCATTTCCTTGTCTTCCTATCTGAAATAAATAATGAGAACTTGACGCCGCTGAACAACAAAGTGTTTACTGTTTCATGTCATCTTTAGAGCTGTTTCTGAGGAAATACTCTTCTGTATAGAAGGAGCGTATGTAAAATATGAGATGGTATATGAGAGGCTTGTGATAGATATTTATCGTTATATTATACACAATTATGTTTACTTGTGTTAGAAGAGAACGGCCCCGAAAAGGGAGAGTGAGGGTTACATGAAAGCACGCGCACAGCACAAATCACAGTAAAGGACAAAACTACAGCAGAATTGGGTGGACACGTGCCCCTGATTTCTATAAGGGAGCATGGCTGAATAAAAATGAGTTTAGGTAATATGTGGTGTCCATCCTTTTAATATTTTAGTAGACTGATCAACATTTCTTATCTTATCTGTTTACAGACGCTCCTTCTATACAGAAGATTATTGCGTCCTACGCTTATCTTCGCCACACACTTTGTGTTTTCCTTCAGCTTTAATTTTTAAATCGCTTTATCTTTTGTCCTTCTGCTAAAACAGTTTGTCCTTGGTTGTCGTGGCCCCTCTTCTTACTTCAATGTCACACGTGAATGCGTGTCCGGCTGTAGTTCAATGACACACGTGAATGCGTGTCCGGCTGAAGTAAGATCAGGTCGCCGTCAAGCCTCTCCAACACAAGACGCCATGTTTGGCTGTATGCACGGATCCAGCTTGGAAATCTCGCGACCTTGGTGACGTCAAACAATGCGCGTGACGCATAACTAAATAAGGACTTGTCGGAATTCGGTCATGGTTTGTCGGTGGTGTTATTTTGTTTTCTAAGAAACTTTTAGCCATGTAGTATTTGTACTTTTTAGTTTCTTAGTCATGTTTTAAAAGAAATCAATCTTAGAAGAAGCTGATTAATTATAATAGTTATTTCAACTTGGGTTTACTTTACATTGCACGCGCTGTTAGAAGGAATCGAAAAAAGCCTTCGTCCTAATAAATACGATTGATTAGTATGGATGTACCGGATTCAATTTTTTAAGATCCGGCCGCATTCGGATTTGACCGGATTTATGAGGTGAAATAAGGCTGGAGACGGAGTCAGATTGGTAAAAATGGCCGGATTCTGGATTAGCCGAAGCCTTTATGAATATATATAAATTAGGGCTCGACCGGCCAGCCGGATTTATGAAGTGAAATCCTGCCGAAGCCGGAATTGTAAAAATTGCCAGATTCCAGATTTGCCAAAGCCGAAATCTGGTACACCCTTATTGATTAGTGATTGGAGGACAGCATTCTAACACTGATATTAATTTTAGGACATTGAAATGACAACATGGTGACATGGAGGACAGCATTCTCACACTGATATTAATTTTAGGACATTGAAATGACAACATTGTAGACATTTGTACCCAGCTATTATTGTTTCTTTAATCTTAACCAAACTCACGCGTCATTAAGGTTCTTAACAAAACTCACACGTCATTAAGGTTCTTAACAAAACTCACACGTCATTAAGGTTCTTAACCAAACTCACACGTCATTAAGGTTCAACGTTCATCGGCCATCTTGAAGAAGTTCTACATTTCCCTCTCAGCCATCAATTTTTGACCACATCAAATCGATGGACGTCTTCGCTGGGCTCTCAGTTGCCAGATTTAGCCACCAAGGCCACACAGCCAGGATGATCCCCAGACCCGTGACCACATTGGGCTCTATTGATCTGATCAGTTCGTTATTTGGGCGACAAATATGTTCAGGGTCGGAGCGGAGTTTGGAAACTCGCTGCTAAGAGTTAACACACAAACCATGAGTGTGGGCCAGGGGCGTTGGGGCAGGACAACGTAATAAATTAGGACGTGAATGAAATCGGCTTGATAAAAATGTAGCTCTGAAATATGATATTCTAAAGTTTATACGGAAACAAATTGAGATTATTTTTTTTTATTACTGAGATGATGTGCTTGAAAGAAATGTCAAGTGTTAATTAAAAAATATATAAAAAGTAGGGCTGTGGAAATCAAACGATTAATTTCTCGATTAATTGTTAAATATTTTTAACGATTAATCGACCCACCACTTATAAATGTACAGGAAGTCAAAAAGTAAAATATTTCGGCCGATAAATATCGACTAATAATTGACGATTACACGAACATTCTGGTTTTAAACTATTGACTGACGTGAATGTTCAAAATGTTGATTAAAGTTATTGTGTCCATTGAGAGAATGTTCCCTCTAAGTCTAAGCTTCGCTGGTCCGTGTACAAAGTTTAAAAAAAACAACTAGTGTGCAAAGTTGCACATCGTCCATGCAATATTTTACAAAATTTGCTGCGCGGTGATTCTAAACTCATGCGTAAGGTCGGTCAAATATCTGCGCAGCCGCGCTGCTTAATATAAACATTGCAACCATAGTTCTAACACTTTGCTTACATATCAGCGGCAACCCAAACATCCACAACAGTATCAGAAACTTTAGCAGAGACAATCTAAAGCTATGTGAACGATTGTTCAGCTCGGCTGGTTATATTGTCAATAAGACCCACTCATCACTTGAACCAAATAATGTCAATACACTTGTCTGTATGCGTTGTTGGTTAAAAAATGTCATGTAAAGAATATATTCCAGCGTTATTTCGATTTGCGACAAGTAATAAATGTTACTTATGACACAATAAATTTCAATTTTTGGCTTTAATCGAAACTAACGATTAATTAATCGATAATTGTTCAAAAGTTAACGATTAAATTTAAATTAATCGTCAACAGCCCTAATAAAAAGACATGTATTTAAACACCCCGAAAAGTTGTCCATCCAATGTCAAAGAGAGGGGGGGGGAGAGTGAGGTGCGGTGATGCGTGGAGGGTCAGCCGACCAATAGAACAAATTGTACAAGGCGGGTTTTCCCCATAGGTCGACATTTTTATACCAAAATAAGTAGATCGATATTGTGATCTCAGATGCATCAAATACACCCAAACCCCATTTCCACCCCAACACTTTTCTTGCACCCGCCTCTACATCTTTAGCTCGTAACTGCAAGTTCCATTGGCTATTGTCTGATCTGTCAATGAAAGATTTTATGTTAGACTTGAGTCTCCAGAAACATGGAAGGTGAATGTCTTTCGACCTGTTTCCGTTCAGCTCGCGATTTACCGATAAATCCACGAGCTTTACCGGGATTATACTTAGATAACTTGTGAATGTAGGATGTGATATCTTTATCTGTACCTATTGGCGTCTACAGCAATTGTAGGATGTGATATATTTATCTGTACCTACTGGCGTCTACAGCAATTGTAGGATGTGATATCTTTATATGTACCTATTGGCGTCTACAGCAATTGTAGGATGTGATATCTTTATCTGTACCTACTGACGTCTCTTAATTGTAGGATGTGATATCTTTATCTGTACCTATTGGCGTCTACAGCAATTGTAGGATGTGATATCTTTATCTGTATCTACTGACGTCTACAGCAATTGTAGGATGTGATATCTTTATCTGTACATACTGACGTCTACAGCAATTGTAGGATGTGATATCTTTATCTGTACCTATTGGAGTCTACAGCAATTGTAGGATGTGATATCTTTATCCGTACCTATTGGAGTCTACAGCAATTGTAGGATGTGATATCTTTATCTGTACCTACTGACGTCTACAGCAATTGTAGGATGTGATATCTTTATCTGTACCTATTGGAGTCTACAGCAATTGTAGGATGTGATATCTTTATCTGTACCTATTGGAGTCTACAGCAATTGTAGGATGTGATATCTTTATATGTACCTACTGACGTCTACAGCAATTGTAGGATGTGATATCTTTATCTGTACCTATTGGAGTCTACAGCAATTGTAGGATGTGATATCTTTATATGTACCAACTGACGTCTACAGCAATTGTAGGATGTGATATCTTTATATGTACCAACTGACGTCTACAGCAATTGTAGGATGTGATATCTTTATATGTACCTATTGGCGTCTACAGCAATTGTAGGATGTGATATCTTTATCTGTACCTATTGGCGTCTACAGCAATTGTAGGATGTGATATCTTTATCTGTACCTATTGGAGTCTACAGCAATTGTAGGATGTGATATCTTTATCTGTACCTATTGGATCGAGTCTACAGCAATTGTAGGATGTGATATCTTTATCTGTACCTATTGGCGTCGACAGCAATTGTAGGATGTGATATCTTTATCTGTACCTATTGGAGTCTACAGCAATTGTAGGATGTGATATCTTTATATGTACCTATTGGAGTCTACAGCAATTGTAGGATGTGATATCTTTATCTGTACCTATTGGAGTCTACAGCAATTGTAGGATGTGATGTCTTTATCTGTGCCTATTGGACTCTACAGCAATTGTAGGATGTGATATCTTTATCTGTACCTATTGGAGTCTACAGCAATTGTAGGATGTGATATCTTTATCTGTACCTACTGGCGTCTACAACAATTGTAGGATGTGATATCTTTATCTGTACCTACTGGCGTCTACAGCAATTGTAGGATGTGAAATCTTTATCTGTACCTACTGGCGTCCGCTGAGGATGTGATATCTTTTGATACATTTAAAAGGATTGTTTAAGGGCAGAAAGTCCGCCTCCACCCGCTGTGCACTTGCTCAACTGCTGACGTAAACACATTGAGGTCAGCCCCGTTTCCGCTATGAATTTTATTTTATTATTTTTTATTTTATTTTATTTTTTTGCTACCGAAGAACATGCCCGGAACTTAAGACTGGAAAGTTTAATCTGACATTCGCTTCTGACCAGCCCGACACTTCCTGAGACACATCGCTTCTGACCAGCCCGACACTTCCTGAGACTCATCGCTTCTGACCAGCCCGACACTTCCTGAGACACATCGCTTCTGACCAGCCCGACACTTCCTGAGACACATCGCTTCTGACCAGCCCGACACTTCCTGAGACTCATTTCCTGTTTTCTTTCAATTCTGAGACCTTACATATAGTGTTTATAATGGGACCTTGTGGTCAGTGACCTTCAGTTCAATGACCTTCTATTCAATGACCTTCAATTTAGCGAACACGCGTAATATTAAAGAAAACCGTGCAATAACAAGCAGCGTTATTTCAGTGAGAAAACTCCAAAGGATCAGTAAAATACTTATGTTATTATATGAGTTGAAGTTAAAAACATTGGATTACAGACACCGCTACTAATCAGATTCCTTTAACAACCATCTGCTGACCAGAGCATTTGACTCCACCCACCATTTAAGGACCAGACCATTTGACTCCACCCACCATCTAGTGACCAACCCATTTGACTCAACCCACTATCTATCAACCAGAACATTAGACTCCACCCACCATCTAGGGACCAGACTATTTGACTCCACCCACCATCTATTGACCAGACTATTTGATTCCACCCACCATCTACTGACCAGATCATTAGACTCCACCCATCATCTCGTGACCAGACCATTTGACTCCACCCACTATCTAGCCACCAGACCATTTGACTCCACCCACCAACTGCTGACCAGACCAGTTGAGACTCCCCCCCCCCAAAAAAAAATAAAAAAAAATTACATGTATATATATATATATATAATATATATATGTATATATATATATATATATATATATATATATATATATATATATATATATATATATATATATATATATATATATATATATATATATATTATCCAATCGAATGTCAAATAAGGACGTTTAAGGAGTCATTTTTATCTCGACTCTTGGCTCTCTTCCTGTTGACATAAAAGATATCATTTGAATATTGCTCCATCGTCTGCCAAGTCACAGGGACCATTTTCTCCCTCATGGACATGGAGAGTCATCACTCAGTTCCAATACAAAACATCGGCCCAGACATGTTTTTTAAAAAAAACACAAAAAACTCATCTATTAGCATACATTTAATCGGCACACAAAGAGCAAGCGGTGGAAAAGGTGGGGTGCACATATTCATCATTGCGCCCCTCGCCCAAGGGCTCGGTGATCGCCCAGTGGTAGTGCATTGATCTCGAGTTCATAAATTATAGAAAGGAGCCGTCTGGAACGCTGTGACATTTCACCGGCTCAACCTGCCTCACAGATCACGATCTACTTCGTGGGTTGGCTATAAGGGCTGGGGGTGGGGTGGTGTGGGGGTGGTGGGGGGCCGGGATTTGAAGCACGTACACAAGGCCACTCTGAGCGGAGTTTGAACCGTTTGAATCCTGGCGTTTTCTAGAGGGATTTGGGCTGTTTGTTCAACCTTTATTTTTATCACTTTTGTTTGGCGAGTAATAGAAGGGATCGTGTGTTGCCAAAAAGAGAAACTAGAAAATGACGTCATCTTTATTTGCGTTTTTACAAACAAAACAAAAAATAACAACAAAAATTGCATCGCAAACGAAAAAAAACAAGCTATAAATCTATTTGTGTTATAGACACAGAGGAAATAATTTAAGCAACTTTCTACCAAGGGGCCGTCCATAAAGTACGTCACACTCCAGAGGGGGGAGGGGGTGTAAGAAAGTGTGACAGTTTGTGACAGGGGGGAGGGGGGGGTCCGGCCATGTGTGACGTCACGGTATTTTATATTAAATTTTAATTATTTTGTTAATTAAAAACAACATTTTTGTTCGAAAGTGTGACGTACTTTAGGGGGGGGGGTCCGAGATTTGTGAAAGTTTGTGACAATGGGGAGGGGGGAGTTAAAATGGTCAAAAATAGCGTGACGTACTTTATGGACGACCCCCAAACAGATCTAAGGTTATCGTGACACTGCACATACTGGTACATACATTTCCATAACTGTTCTATTTCTCCTATAATCAGTTTATGCTTTTTAATGTACCCCGTGTGAAATGATGGAAATTACCGTCACGTCCGGCAAAGATTTTTAAAAAAAATTTAAAAAGGGAAAAAAAAATCTCTTTTTGTTCGTTCTGTTTTGTGTTGAGATGGTTGATGTTTTTAATCAACCCAATTGTTGAAGTCTGAAATTATAACTCAAAAATATTCAGATCTCCAGACTCGCAGCTATAAATAAGAGTAGGACTTAAAGTTCTTTAACATTCACCACCATCATGGATGACCCTCATATCACCACCATCATGGCTGACCCTCATATCACCACCATCATGGCTGACCCTCATATCACCACCATCATGGCTGACCCTCATATCACCACCATCATGACTGACCCTCATATCACCGCCATCATGGCTGACCCTCATCACCACCATTTTGGCTTACCCTCGTAGCAAACATTATTTTACTACACTGACTACAGAGACAACATAATTACTGTAGATCAAAACAACAAAATTTTGAATTTCAATTTGAAAATAATTTAATTTCTTCAATAAATTAGACTACCATTACATACATGTATAAACCTGGCATTACATACATGTATAAACCTTACATTTTAGCACTAAAACATCTCTAGACGTTCACACAAAGCTGTTTCACTGTTCACACAAAGCTGTTTCACTGTTCACACAAAGCTGTTTCACGGACATGTCATTTTTAAAACATCCCCATACATTTCTTCTGTTGGCATAGCTACATGTTCACAGTCAGTGAGAAACTACACAATGCATAAGTCAGCAGAGCCTGCATACAGAATGATCAGTAGGACTTTCATAGACAGTCACACAGATTCTTTTCCCTTTATCCGGGGAAACCATGTCAAATAAATTAATAATAAATAGATTTATATAACATTATACAGATTGAAATGTCATAAGGAATAATTACATGTTTTTCATTGATACATAAATGTGTCCTTTGTTAAGGTTTACAAATCTGTCACTATAAATATATAATCAACCAAACTGGCATTTGTTATATCTTCAACATTTACTTTTATGACAGTTGTCACATAACCGAGCGGTCTGTTATCAATTTCTCTGTTATTTCAAACCCAAAATTATAGTACTTTGTGGGACAAAAATTTCTTAGGAACCATGAATATTTTGTGAAGACACCCACGATGTATGTGATCAAAGCATGTTTTCATAATTGGCAGTGTTGCATGGACATTTTAAACAATTGTAAACACAACTAATACTTGGGTGGCACAGAAATGCCATTTTGATCTGTCTTGTCCTAATACTTGAAGTGATGACATTTCTTGATGGTGGTGTTCCCAAGTGACGACACCTGTTGATGGTGGTGTTCTGTTGTATGATGACACCTGTTGATGGTGGTGTTCTGTTGAATGATGACACCTGTTGATGGTGGTGTTCTGTTGAGAGTGTGTGTGTGTGACAGTGTGACAAGTAGACCAGTGTGAACACATGTAAAGATTGAATATCATTTGGAATAGGTATTGTATAAAACTTGTTAGAAGTATGGAGACTTCTAAATTTTTATTTCTTGAAATGATTCAAGTTTTGAAGTTATCCTCACCGAACCATTCGACAAGTAAAGTGGCTCCCAATTCATTAGGTGGCTTGCTCCCAATCCCTTATTAGATACCATTCAGTTAAATTTCAAATTTCACTCAAAAAAAATTCCATCTCATGAGCAGTTCTGCAAGTGCGGAGAACAAAATTTGGGGATTCCCATAAGTCTATAGCTGGGCACAAGTGAAAACTAAGATTTGTTTGTGCTTTTATTGATATGGTCTCAACTTACTTGTTGGTTCTGCATAAAACCGGTGGTGGAATGTAATGAAATAGTTTCCAATTATACTGAGCTTCTGGGAAATTTGAAATATATATACTCAACGGACAATTGAAAAAAGATGGATCATGAAAATGAAATCATATTGGTTGAGTCCCTTGGGATTGTAATAAATTATATTTACACCAATTAAGAAGAAATATAAAACATTCACGAATTGGATATTCAAAACAGGAATAATTTTGAGTGTCTACTCTTGTTTTTAAAGATGAGTTCAACTAAAATACTCTTGCACATAGATCATAAGACTAGTATAAAAGAAAACGGAAATTTTTTAAAATAAAAATTATATTACTATTAAGTAAAATAGAAATTCAACTAACAATTCAAAACTTATCATTTGATTGTTTTTTGGTGTTTTTCTTTTTTTTTGTTGAGAAAAGCAAAAATTTGCATTAGCATCCAAGATAAATGTGAGCAAAGAGCAAGAATATGGCCCTCACTAATTAAGATAATATGAGATGGGGTTGACTTTGAATTTTATATTTTAAAAAAATTATTTAAAAAAACAAACTTGATTCAAGATGTGAAACAGTTTTCATAACATTCAGCACAGTTGGTGATATAAAGGATTATTAAGTATTCACAAATAAATAATGATTTGAACATTCGCTTTTAAAGGGAGATTAGTGCTCAACACTTCCAGTTTCTTCAAATGAACAAATAAAATTTAAGCAATGAATAGTCCAATGAATTATATTTTCATTAATTAAATGAATGTGCTCCTTACACTTACACAACAAAAAAAAGATCATTTAACATAATCCTATTTAGTTTTCACTTCACAAAATGTGTGTTTACAAATTAGTCTTATTCACATTCCCAATGAGTAGCATTAATGACTGGAATATTTGTTTCGTTTATTTGGAATTTGTAGTTACTGCCTACAAGGTTTGAAATGACAAGTTTACAAGACACATTATATTTATAATTGTAATAACCCAATGGAGCAGCAGGAGACATTTCCAGGGCTTACAGTACCAAACCTTCCAGGGCTTACAGTACCAAACCTTCCAGGGCTTACAGTACCAAACCTTCCAGGGCTTACAGTACCAAACCTTCCAGGGCTTACAGTACCAAACCTTCCAGGGCTTACAGTACCAAACCTTCCAGGGCTTACAGTACCAAACCTTCCAGGGCTTACAGTACCAAACCTTCCAGGGCTTACAGTACCAAACCTTCCAGGGCTTACAGTACCAAACCTTCCAGGGCTTACAGTACCAAACCTTCCAGGGCTTACAGTACCAAACCTTCCAGGGCTTACAGTACCAAACCTTCCAGGGCTTACAGTACCAAACCTTCCAGGGCTTACAGTACCAAACCTCCATGTCCACACTTGGGGAACTACACATCAATAAAACCAATGAAAAAAATAGTAGGCTAAGGAGGCAAGTCAGAGCAAGGACTGGCGAAAGTTGGGTCAAGAAAGATTTTGTTGTTTAACATATTCAATCACAGATAGCTGTTGACCTGAATGAATGCAAGTTATCACTTTTATGGGTGGGTGGGGGGGGCGGGACACATTTTGTGTATCAATAAACTTAAATAGTCAGCCTTCAAATTCCACCCCCCCCCCTTTTTCTAGATTTAATTTGACAGTTGAGGCAATGGTCCATACAGCGGTACACATAGTCCAATAATCTCTGACCCCTGTTGTTGGGAGTTGGGGGGGGGGTAGAGAAATACCACAAAGAAGTCGCTAAGATCAATCTCTTCCAAAAATTTTGTATAAGTTTTCTCACGCAAACTGTCAGCACTGCCTGGGTACACAGTACCGAAATTAGCCTCTGAAAGTATCAGTCGAAACATTTTGTCCACCACATCAGCCTTCAATTGGTACACAACATCAAAAAAAAATCCAGTGGTTGATAAAAAAAAAGTTTGCATTGTGGTTGGCCAAAGAGTTACACACTACACACAATATAAAAACTGAGATGCTTCACTTGTTTTGAAGTACCCACTAATTTCTATACTTGATGAAAGTTTCTGATGAAAGTCACTGAATATGTTGTTGATATTTGTTTAGTGAAAGCCTAGGTAATGTGGATGACTGTGTGGACGGCTATCTCCACGAGATCAGTTCATCAGCCTTGATGATATTGTCAATGTCCAGCAAGTTATTATGTGAATCGGGCCAAAGTGAAACTCCTCGCTTTTAGAAGCCAATGTTCCGAGATGAAACTCTCAGTATTTTAGGAGCCAAGTGTGATGAAGCAACTTGTTTGTACGAGCCAAGTGTGATGAAGCTCCTTGCTTGTAGGAGCCAAGTCTGATGAAGCTTCTTGTTTGTAGGAGCCAAGTCTGATGAAGCTCCTTGTTTGTAGGAGCCAAGTCTGATGAACCTCCTCATCAACACAATCCTGGAATGGGTTGCCTCTACCCACGTCAGTATGGTCTCAGTTTCCACTTTAATGTCAGCGTCTCGTGGTTGTTACGAAAGGTTCTGGAGCAGCTCCTTGAGTAGAACCTCCATGTCCGTGCTCTTGCTGATGTGTTTACAGAAGAGGGTCTCAAACATCTTGCTGTTGGTACCAAACAGGGACGGCAAACACATGAGAAGACGTGAGTAGTGCATGACGTCATTGGGTCGGGTGACCCGGACGTGTTGCTGTAGAAGCTGCTGGACCACAGAGTTGAGCTGGTCAATGGTCTCTGGCCTGGACAAACCAACATATCCTGAGAAGAGAGAAAAGCGAATATTTAGTTAGATGATGGTTTTTAAATAAATCCAGCAACAATGACAACAACTTTTTTTTAAATATTAAAAAAATAAGCAGATGCTTATTTTTAGTAAAGGTGACAACTATTAAAAGAAACCTTTCAATTTCAAACAGAACCACCGGGTCAGTTAAATGGAGTTTGGCTAACAGCTTAAGTAAACTCCAGTCAGACAACAGAGGGCAAAGACCTTGGACGAATTTAGTCCAAACTAAAAGGTGATATTGACTCAAGACAGATTTGGCCTGAGCAAAGGGCCAATGTGGCAACAATCCCCTGTCTTTTTGTTTGCATCTGGCTAAAAAAAAATCACCTGCGGCCCCCCATCCCCTTTCCTCAAGCCCTCGGTGTAACCCCAGAATGGTGCAGCTATTCTGTCAGTTCCCTCTCTTTCAAACACAACTCCTTTCATTTAAAATCCACCATTTCAGCCCCCCCCCCTTTTTTTTCCCGTTCCAACGTCAACTACCTGTCGTCAGCAGCTACAACCTTCAAAGTCTGACCACTATCCATTTTCAGGCATCGGTGACACCAGGGGCAAGGACGCCGATATTGACAAGACTTAAATAGAGATGGACACCTCGCTTCGACAAAGTTGGACCGCCATAAATTGGGAAGGCCACCACTAAAATTAAACAGCCGTGTGATTCCATAAGTATTTGCCAGGCAGACGTAAAGGGAGATCGCCCCATGCCGACGAACGCCCCTGACTTCTCATTTCATTGTTCTAGGCAGCTTTAGGGTTTTAGGATCATCGACGGAGACAAGAAGGATTTCAGAGGTGGGAGCATCTCGAATAAGGACAGCTAATGCCTTATTAAGAAAGTTGCGAATTAACCACATAGCTCCGTGGTTTAAAGCGCCTTAAAGATCCTCCCTGCTGGTGCTGCTGTTTCAGTTATAGGGGGCGCTCTCGTTTAGTTTATCACCCGCGCCTAGGGCTACCAATACCCTCAACCTCGAACCCGGGAGATTATAGAATTGCAAACATAACACTTAACAAAACAATTATTTTAACATATTACAATTTATATGTCACGGGTCATGGTTAACCGGGAGACGGGACATGAAAGCCGATTCCGGGAGATTCCCGACAAAAACGGGAGAGTTGACAATCCTACCCTAGCTGCAGAAAAACAGGAACTTAACAAAAAAATAAATCAGAAGAGATACAAGCAGTCCGGTTCTTGCCCTAAGATACCTTGTGTGTAAGTGCGCTCTAACTATTCACGACCTGTGCATCAACAGTCATCTAATCTATACACCACAACTTTAAGCGAGCCTGGGCCTCTTGCGTACGTAGACGCAAGGCTGCCAAATCTCGGTTATCAGCGGCGAGAAACTACGTTTGTTGACTAGTATTATCAACACGGTCACAGCCAGTGCAGATGGACAAAACAACATTGACATCACGCAAGGGCGCGACCTTGAGATACTACTTGTTCACGCTCTCTGAAATGGTGTCAGTGCGACCTTTACGTTGGTGTGGATGTAATGATAGCAGTTTAAACGTAAGCATCTACAGTCTACTGGCACGGAGCAGCACTTGGGGCTGGCGAAGAGAACACGTTATACTCCCGGCCTGGCATACGACCCTGACATCATATGACCCCGACATCCGTTCCATTTTCGAGCCGTTACCCCCCCCCCACCCCTCTTTCCCACCAACGAAAATAAAGCTGCCAGACGACCGCGTCACCTTAAAAAAAACAAAAACTACATCAGCCGATTTATACGAAAAAAGACATAAATGTAAAAGCTCAAGGGAGAGCAGCAGTCTGCGCACGTCCATCCTGGTGCTTTAAGAGCGGGGCGGTTGATTGCTTCATACTGTACCATTAAATATTCACCACGTATATCCCTGGGCCACTTTGCCTACATGCCATCAAAGCTTCTTAGAGTAAATAAATACGTTTTTTTTAAAAAGTCTGGTTTGTCCAGCCAAGCGGCGGCTCAATAAAACTAAAGACATTTCTTAAGTGTCTGTATATAATAATAACAATGATGACGACATTTTACTCTTCACTCCACACGAGCGGATTTGCTCACCACCACACTCACACATACACAGCGCCTAGCCACACCCCTCCCCCATTTGTCTACAGCGACTCGAACTTATCGACAAATCTCCACTGGCTCTCCTCCCAGTCTGCTCGCCTGTTTCCTTTTTGCCCCCATCTCAATGCATAATCTAACGCGACCAGACCACTGAGTGTTTATGTGGGTGAGGGGTGGATGGGGAGCGGGTAAGCGTAGGTAAAAACCGGTGGGGGGACCTTTCAGTCTGATGCCGTCGTCAAAACATGAGGTCAAGCACTATGTCTTCGTATTGGGTTATCAAACTAAGCCACAATGAGAACGCAGCTGAAATGGACTCGCGCTCGGCCTACAGTGATATTCCGTTGATAAGTCGGTCACTTCTGTTCGACGCATTAATTAACCGCATGTAAAGAGACGATGCTGAACCTGACCTTCACACCCCTCCCACTCTCTCTCTCTATTCCCACCCCCCACCCCCGGCTAGCTCGATCGCACGCGTGGTGCATCTCCAGAGCGTTGACCTATTGCCTTGACCACCACAGTATCATCAACCCCATCCCTCCCATCCACTCCCCTCCACAGGAAATTGTATACCACTATCACCGACCAACTCCCACCCACCCCTCTCGTTTCCCTTGATCCCATACACTCGTTTGAGGTCATTCCGTCGGGTCAGGGGGTCGCACGTTTGACCCTGCTGACCATATCAGCCTTCATTCAGACAGGAGTGACCACCACCATTCGTACCGTCAGATGTAGAAATGCCGAGTTGAGCCAATGCCAATGTACACATGAAGCAATCCTGACATGGTCAAACATTTTACTTAGGCATACTATTGTCCGAACTTTGTGTGGGGAAACATTTTCTCAATAATTATTTACGAAAGTCGGGGCCGCGGAGATCTGACCAAATATTCACACATGACTGCACACGCTCTGCTGGACAGATTCTGATCCGACTGCAGCCGGGGGGGGGGTCCACTTAACTGGGCCCCCACCCTTGTAGGTCACCCACCGTCGACCTTTGGCCTCAGTGACCGAGTCAGTCAGGAAGTTTGGTTTGAGAACAGATCGTCAACCGATTACTTTAACCTTGCACCCATCCCTTCCCCTCTGTCTATCTAAAGTGGTCCCCCCCCTTGCCTCCCTTCAGTCTGATTCAATTATTATACTGCGAATGTTTCCCATAAAATTATGTATACGAAATAAAGTGTAATGTGACGATTACAAAAAAAAAGGGGGGGGGGAGCCACCGTTGTCGGAATCAAATAACTAATGCAGCTCTATAAATAGGGGTATTTACTCCATTGAAATGTATAACAATATAACATTATAGATACATACGTCATGGTAATAACTAGCAACGGAAGTTCAAGGACAGCTCAACGCGCCCTATACACGCGACTACGTCATGGCCTCGGGGGGCGTGAATTGGCTCGCCCGTTATTTTAATTTGAAATCTTATCTGAACGAATTCCTGGCAAGCCTTTGGGGACAGGTTTGGCTCAAATAGCGCCAATGTTGTGGAGAGTTACTTCGTTTCTATCGCGAAGATAAGGGTAGTCAGCCCCATTGTTGTGTGTGCTGACCTCAGCCCCATTGTTGTGTGTGCTGACCTCAGCCCCATTGTTGTGTGTGCTGACCTCTGACCTTGTCTAGGCTGGTGGAATCAATAATCAATATAAAAAAAGTCCCACACAGTCACACAGTCAGACCTTTATCACTAGATGCATGGACAATGAAAAAAAAATAAATAAAGTATTCAATCTGGAAGCCTATGATCTCGGGGGAGATAAATCCCCAGAGTCAGTGACTTATGACGAATGAGGTGAGTATGACCAGAGCCAGAGTCAGTGACATGAAGAACCACGTGTGTCTGTGTGTATCCTTTAAATGGCAAACAGGTAGAGAGGGCTCTGACCTCTGCTTGTCCTTAAAGCCCCTTCTATCACAGTAACCAACATCAAGGAACACAAGTGAAGTGTACCATGGTCAAGGTTATCATTGGGAGCTATTGCAGGGACTTCTAGGGGACATGAAGTGTGATTTTCTAGCAAGGGGGGGGGGTTGGCGGCAATATGCCCTCTGGCAGCTTTAATCCACATGAATTACCACCTCACTGTTTATAATCTAATCCAGCTTAACACCCCCCCCCAAATAAACGCCAGATTTTAAAAAAAATGAGTAGTCTAAATTGGACTTTAAACAATTATATACTTCACATTGCATTCCAGATTAACAGATTAATAAATCAATAAATTCATATTCAGCAACTAAGAAAGACAACTCACCAGCATTAAAAAGCACCAACATTCTGAGAAATTCGTACTCTTTGCTGTCCACAGACATCTGCTGGCACTTCTTTATGAATGTCTGCAAGCCCTCCACCGATTTCATGGTGGGCTCGTCCTGAGAAACACTGGAGTCACTGCCGGGAGATTCCACTGTAGGAATAGGGGTGAAAGCGAACTGGAAGTTGCTCTCGGCCATGTACAAGAGCATCAGCCTGCTCCAAGAGTTCAGGATCAAGGTGACCTTGTCATTGTGGGAGAGGGTGGAGAATTCGGGGATGGATTTAGCAAACTGGACAATTTTGACCAGCCAGTCCGACACCCGCGCGCTGACTGGCAACAAATTCTTCTTGGCCAGCTGCACCTTCGTGGCCCCCGTGACGGGCGTCCTTGGGTAGGAGTCAGATGCTGGCGAGTCACAACCTCGTTCTGAGCTCAAGTTCGGAGTCGAGCTGCTCAAACCCGAGCCGTTGGATACTTGTCCGGAGAAATGCTTGCCCACGCTGAGGAGGTTACGGAGTAGGGAGAACTCCTCCCCATGCTGACCGTCCCCTGGGCTGGGAGGAAAACTGTGCATAGAGGTTACCGACGGGGAACATGGGGAGGGATACGAAGAGGATAAAAACTCAGAGGAGGAGGCTGTGAATTTCGCAGGGAGTGAAGAGGATAAGACTGACGCGGGGTTGGGGGAGGAGGAGGACCCGTCTTGAAAAGCTGAGACCGCTGTCCTCTTGCGGGATTTTTTTTTGCAACTAAGGTCCATGGGCTCCGTTTGTACGTCAGAGTCCTGTGACGTGTGAGACTCGTGAGACTGTGGTCGAGGGCTGTAGCTCAGGGAGCTGTGGTGGCTGGGGCAAGGGCTGGGGACGGGGTGGAGCAGGGGGTGGTGCAATGTGTCCAGATCCATGCAGTGCGGGTGGCTGGTGAAGGAATAATAGGAAGAACTCGGCGAGGGGGACGTCGAGGACGAGCTGGAGGACGAGGATGTTGCGGAGGTCGCCAGGTGTGAGTACGCAGGCGGGATCTCGCCCCTGAGGACCGAATGGAGGGTGGTGGCGTGACTAGAAATGTCCAAATGGGCCCCGTGTTTGGGGGGCAGCCTGCCCTGTCGCTCTGGGGTCGGTGTCCGTGACGGGGTGTTGGCCTCGAAGGAGTAACAGGAGTAGACGTCTGCTGGCGATGTGAAGACGCGCTGCATGGCGGGAGGGAAGATGGCCGACTGGGTACCGTAAAATGCCCCAGGTCTGTGCAGCACCTCCATCAACGTTACAATACCTCTGAGAGGGGTCTGCAGATAGAGTAACGAAACTGTTGAACTTGTCATTGGTAACATTATTTATTATTAGCTTTCAATACATGACCTAAACAATAGGTAAAGGTAGGTTTAAAAATAAAAGAATGATAAAATATATTTAGGAAAGGTGAACAGTCAATGGAGACCATAAAGTAATAAAGTCTTTTTATTACTCTAATTATTGATATAATTTAGGTTCGGGGTCAAAGGTAAAAGAGATAGGCTAAAAATAATTGCATTTAGAAATGTTGCAAGTTATATTAAATCGTACACAAAAGTACTTATTTTTCTAATTATAAAATAAACTATAAGTATAAAGTATAAAAAATAAGCTATGAAATGATTCATACTCATACAATATAAATATAATCAAATCTGGTCTAGTTAACTATAACACAAAAGAAATAAATTGAATAAGTTATAGTTATAACGTTTTATAGCTTTTGACATTTGAAATTAACTACTGTTATCAGGCTTTACATATAAATTAAATACTATTATGATATAAAATACATAATGATAGCGATAGGCCTACAAACATACACCTTATTGCTAATCAGAATAAAGTTATACTACCAACCATACACATAACACATCGCATGTTAACATTAACCTATAAACTAACTTAATCTTTGACTTTGATGAATCTTTTAACGAATTTATTTATTTTTAAATATTATTATTATTGCTTGTTATTGGAGGGCACCCAGCTTATTTTTACAAACTTTGACTTACTAACTTAGTTAACTTAAAGTAAACAACTCCAGTCTCCAGTTATATGATTACCACCACTATGTCAATGTCAACTATGTGTGTGTCATTTAATTACCGTCTTTACATACGTTTAACTAGACATTACAAGCCTACATTTAAATATAATATATAATATACTTACAACAATCTTCTAAAAAATAGAAAATATAATCCACTTTGGATTAATAAAATCCTATAAAGAAACCGCAATGTCAACTAGTTAAAATTATCCAATGGATACAAAGTGATGGCGATGGAGTAAATCCAGTCCCAAAAAAGAAGCGGTACTATTGTTTACTAGCACCAGAATAACACTGGCACAACTCTCGTGTTCTAATCACAAGACGAACGACTGGTCGTGTGCGCCGCACTCTAGCTATAACACAAGTGATCAAGGTACGAGGCCCGAGTTTGACTGTGACACTTTTAAAGTGCACGACTAAATCACTGAGAGAAGAGTGGAGAAATTGGCCAATCAGAATCACGAGACGAGAAACCTCTCGTCTGCTTTTAGTCGAGTCGTTCGTCCCCGCGCTCTCGCCTCGGCACATTTACATGAATGAGTTTTTTTGGCTTCAATGACGTAAACCCGCTTGGTCCCTCCCCCCTCCGTCCCTTCACCGCCCCCTCCCTCTTCTTAAATCGAACTCGCACGAGTCTACCGCTCGTCGGTCGTTGGCTCGGCCTCCCTTCCCTCCCTTCTTACCCAGTGTTTTGTTTTTAGTAACACTCGTCCAAGGACACAGCGACTTTAACCGGGAATAACCGAGTGGCTCTGGGCAAGGGCAGCGCTTCTCAAAATGTTGCTGTTGTTAGAGGGCATTTAGGTGTATTGAAAAAGAAAGGCACTGGGACAATGTTTTATGATTACAATTGTGGGGAATAAGAGACCGAAGGATCACTAGGGAGATATAGTTAGAGATTACCTATGCGTATTTATTTAGTACCACACGTTTATCTACGCCATCTCATGGGCGTAGCTAGTGCAGATTACCTAGGGCTAGTGTCTTCCAGAAGGTGAAGAAATTTTTGCCGCATCTATCCAAAAAACTACTGTAACGGCAGAAAGTTTTTCACATTTCTATAGATTCTACTTTCTTATTCTTACTTTTGCCGAGGACAGTTTAGAACTCAGGGTAATAATGGGGTATCCACGTAGAAGGTGGCCACAGAATATCCCCCCCCCCAAATCCCTTCTCAGATATGTTTTTTAATAGGAGGCATAAGATGTTAATTAGCTCTTAGAGCCAAATGGATGTCAACTACCAGCGCGCCCCTCCTTGCCAGTCCTATCCGGGACGCCTCTGCCGCGTCACGCAGATATTTATAGCAAAACCATCTCCACCTCACGGCCGTGCTGGCTACGTAGTTTTAACGGCTGAGGCCGATACAGGCACCGAGTGACTCCCCGAGTCCCACACCAATCAGTGACCGAGTTGTAGAGCGAGGGCTGTGTGGGTTTTTATTTTTACGAGGGAAGGAGCGGGGAGGAACTGCGTGCTCTTTCAAAAAGGTTGTTGATTCAAAGTTGACTTAAGGGCGGTCTGTGTTACAGAATGACCTAGCAACCTCATTTGGAGGTCAGCTCTTCTCTTCGTTTATAAAAATAGAAATTAGGGGGCTGAGCGCCTATGTGTGGTTAATTAAGTGTAGTTAGTTTAAACCGGCTGTTTAGTCAGCAGGGTAAAAACAAAGGACACGGGGACACAATGAACAAAATATCAACCAAGTTTAATAGGCTAAACCAAAGTTACGATTACTATATAACAAAAAATCAAAACTAGAATTAATAAAGTCTAGGCTAATTAATAAACATCTGGGCTAAAATTGATTTTTGCTTTAAATTAACCCTTAAAAATTGTCGTTAAAAATGTGTTTTTAACTGGTAATAGAACCAACCTCTAGTCAGACATTACGTCATTAAATAAATGTATAGGTAAACAATTTTTTTGTTTACCCAGGTGTAAAAATCCAAAACACGTGACACACGACCTGAATAACAACCCTCGCGCGTCACTCGCCAATCCCAAACCATTCTAAAAATAGACAATGCTCGCATTTGTTTTAACGATTTTTTAAAAGTTTAACAGCGAGCCTCCTCCGACTGGGTTATTATATTTTTTAAAGTGTATTATTTGCCGGTAGAAGCCAATCTTCGGCTGCTAGTGGGCACGAGAAGGTTTATTTAAAACCTGGTTCAGTTTTAATAACCGCGGGTAAAAATAAACGGATTGACGTTCAGGTTCAGGGGCACGATCGGAACGACTTTCATCGCCGGCGATTAAGGGTTAATCGTTAAACGTCAAGGGTTAACCGTCAAACTTCAATGGTTAACCGTTAAACTTAAAGGGTTAACCGTTAAACTTCAGGGTTTAACAGTTAAACTTCAGGGGTTAGCCGTTAGATTTCAAGGGACCTCCGTTAACTTTCAAAGGTTAATCGTGAAATTTAAGGGTTAACCGTTAGATTTCCAGGGTTAATCGTGAGATTTCAAGGGTTAGACTCATGATGTTTGGACGTTTTTCAACTGCAAGGAAATTATAATACATTAAAAAAATTTTTTTTTAATAAACAGACGATTTTATTTTGTTGACTAAGACAAAGTGGGAGGGGGGTAGAGCAGCTGATGGGGAGGTGGATCTATTCTGATGTCTAGGGTACTGCTAAGGGAGGAGAGGGGGCAGTTGATAAGGGCGTCACTCTGGGGGGGGGGCAATGATCGCCAACACTGTAAGGCCTGTAATGACTCGAATCATGGGGACAAAACTGGGAGAAAAAAATAGGGGGGGGGGTAAGGCGGGATCCCATGATTTTTTTATTTTTTTTAAATCGCCAGGCACAGGTATTTCAGGGGCACGACCCTGCTTACGTCATAGCGGAGATTTAAAAAGATCATGCTAACAACACCTAAACCCTGGACTTAAAAAAATAAAGTCTCAGATTGTCCTTATCACTGCCGTTTATGTTCGACCACTGACTAGATCAATGGAGCGTGGCCGAGTATTGATGGCTATGTCAAAGGTTGTTCTAAACATAGCATCGTGCTCGTTTCATGAGCGATGAAAGGGGGATAACCGGATAAATCCTTGTTTTTAGTTCTTGAATTTCTCGTGAGATAGCTTCCCTTGGCTTGCATCCAAGCAAACACGTGATTATTAGATTTTATTTTGTGAATATTTGTGTATTATGAATTACTTAATTTAAAAAAAAATTAAGTTCAAAATGTTAACAAAAAAATTTCATTCTCTGAAAAATAAAGGTAAACAATCGTTAAATGAAACAACCGGATATCATGAGATGTTTAGAACACCTTGAACGCTGAAACAGAAGTCGAAATGAGCCTTTAGTAAATTGACTTGGGGAAAAAGTGGGGGTGGGGGGCAGCGTCTATCAACTTTGTCTGGGCAAATAAGAGAGAGTGGACGTACGGGGTATTTTTTTAGCGTGTAAGTGAATGTGGGTTATCATCAACCTTATCAACCTATATGATGAACCGTGACTTTAAACACATTGAATTTGTAAAGATTGCATGTAAATTTTGCATTGAAGACAGACAGTACGTTCCCGTTGTTAAGCAAAGCAACCTTCACTTAGCCTCGCTATAAACCATGATTACAACAATACAGAGACCGACAATTGGTCCCCTAATACAACAATACAGAGACCGTCAATTAGTCCCCTAATACAACAATACAGAGACCGGCAGTTGGTCCCCTAATACAGCAATACAGAGACCGGCAATTAGTCCCCTAATACAACAATACAGAGACCGGCAGTTGGTCCTCTAATTACACACACCATCATAATAAACATCAATGAGTCTTACAGCAACACACAAGAGACAGTATTTAAGGACACACCATCCTGCCTAAGGACAATTTCAGACAACGCATCAAAGTAAACTCCTGAAATAAATATTTATTTATCTTAATCATGTGAGTAAAGTTAAACTATTGAAAGGAAAGGTTATCAAAATGTCTACTTACTTCTTGGCCCCAAATTGAGTCCGTCCAATTTTAGTGGTAAAAATAATACGTATTTTCTCCAGTATCTTCGTTTTTGTGTGTAATCCCAGAAATTGACTTAAGAAGAGTTACCTCATGAAAGCTATTGGCACAACAATGAGTGTGTATGCTGATAAATAATAAATAAAATAATCCGAAAATCTTTAGTCACGAGTCAGTAACTGATGATATTGATAATGATTACTTTTTTTTTAAGGATCCAGTATGCCATATTAAATAAGTCGTACTCTACAATGGAAGAGACTGCCACAAACACGACCGCTCCGGGTTGAGAGAGCTACACGAAATTCCGGCTCCGAACAGCAGCGAACCCACGTCAAGTCAGGTGAAGCGGTGGGAGTCAAACTGTCACTAGAGTGCACGGTCCAACACGAGCTGGGTCTACCCGCCGCTAGCCGAGGTCACGCGATCATGAGGGTTTATTCCTGGTGGTACAAGACCCCACATCGGCCCCATAGTATACGCCGGAGCGTTTGCGTCACAATTTTTAAATACCTTGTTTATTTTTTGTTACCATCCTCGCGATACTAAAGCCACTTGATTCGATTTAAACAGCTGGCTTCTACGGGTTTCATTGAACAGAAAGTAGGTCAGAAAAATATTTTTAAAGAGATAAAATTTAATTAAAAACAAAAAAAAAGCCTTGAGGGGGCGATACGTACGATGGAAAGAGGAGGGGAGGGAACATCTGGGCGGGACCAAAAATCTGACATTCGTTGACGTCATGACCTTGAAAGCACACAGTCAAGCCTGGCGATTATAAAACACAAAATAATACTTTTTTCTGGGGAATCGTTAAGAAGTGTTATTTACATTTTATTCGAACAAAATTTTATTATTTTTTTTAAAACCTTGTTTGTTATCTAACGAGTGTTAGTGTTAGTGCAGCTGCCGAGAACACATCGAGTAACCTTCGTTTTGTGTTGCCGAGTTTAACCTCAAGGGCGTCATGGAAAGCGCTGGCTTCTGGTATTCGTTTAAAATAGGTTAGGGGCGGAGCTTAGGCCAAGGATACTCAAAATATCGTCTGCGTCAATAACGTTGTTGATGGCGTCAGTCAATCGATTCTAACGAACGCGCAGTTTCAGCAGACGACATGGTAAATGAATGCCCAGTAAAAGCTATGGAGTCAGAAAAATAGCAACATACTATATAAGATATCTTCTTGATTTACTTGTGGAAAAATACAGAAGCCGTCTCAACGTCTCCCGCAGTCAGGAATGCCGAACGTTATGTGTGACCCGGTCGCGTGTTACAGTTGGAAACTGGGTCGACGACCGAAGGTAGACCGAAGGGGGATCAAGGGAGAGAGAGAGAGAGCGGGCGGCTTGGCGCACCAGACAGCCTGAGGGGGTGGGGGGAAAGGGGGGGGGGATTTCCCCCATCGACCACGAGCAGAAGCAAAGTCAAGATAACTTCTCGTGGTGAAAGGGAGATAACCGTGAAATAATTTTGCAACTAACAAACAAATGCTGCTGTATCAAAACACTTGATTGGCGTGCAAGGTGCGGACTGAAGGCAAACATATTTTTGTGTACTTTTATTGGAAAGTTCTCTAATGGAAAGTTCTTAGAGAATTATGTTAATGATGTAGCAGCTTTCCTGTTATGTACTCGTCTTATGGGTTCAGATCGCGTATCCGTCTTTTTTTTTCCTTCTTCAATTTTCAAATTCATTATCATTAATGTATTGTAATAATGTTCACAGGTCTACTTTTAGGTTAAAATAAAATTTATATTTAAATATTTCAAAAATGAAATTTTAGGTAATCATAAATAAATTTAAAAATTTTTTAGAATGGGTAAAAAAAATCCACAAAATAATTTATTCATTATTTCTCTTCTGCTTCGCAAGGGGGCCACTATCAGTGATCTGACCATTGTGGCTAGTCACATCGAGAATATGGTGTTAAAATATATGAAGTATTTTTTTTTAAAAAATGTTGAAATATGTTTCTAAAATAAAATTTATTATTATTTTTATATTTTTAAGTCACTTGTGTTGGTGATATAAATTTGCCCCTAGACAAAAAAAGAAGCTCCATGCTAATTGATAACAGCTATTGCTATTGACTAAGGCTAAGCAGAAGTCAGATGACGTATGTGGGATTGAAATGGAAAATAAACATTTACAAAGGTAGAATATATGTTTCTATTTTATTATTTTTTTAAATTACGATTTTGCGCTTGATTTTTAAAAAGTCTATATCTGTATGGATAACAAATAAGCGATTTAAAAAAAAAGTATCTCATTAAAATTCGACAAAAATGTGTATTAATTGGCCGATTGTCATAAAATGTGTATTAATTGGCCGATTGTTATAAAATGTGTATTAATTGGCCGATTGTTATAAAATGTGTATTAATTGGCCGATTGTTATAAAATGTGTATTAATTGGCCGATTGTTATAAAATGTGTATTAATTGGCCGATTGTTATAAAATGTGTATTAATTGGCCGATTGTTATAAAATGTGTATTAATTGGCCGATTGATATAAAATGTGTATTAATTGGCCGATTGTTATAAAATGTGTATTAATTGGCCGATTGTTATAAAATGTGTATTAATTGGCCGATTGTTATAAAATGTGTATTAATTGGCCAATTGTTATAAAATGTGTATTAATTGGCCGATTGTTATAAAATGTGTATTAATTGGCCGATTGTTATAAAATGTATCTTGTTTTGTATTGTATATTTGGCTTAAAGTCTCTTATGAGGAAGAATGACTCTACTGAACTGCTTTTGAATTTTCTACTGAGGTAGGCAGGTAGGTAGGTAGGTAGGTAGGCAGGTAGGTAGGTAGGCAGGTAGGTAGGCAGGTAGGTAGTATTGAGTTGAAACCATGGGCCGTAGACAAACATGTTTGTTAGGCTTTGGTGGTCTGAACTCTTGGTCAACTACAACAAAAGTGATTACGTCATTACTGAAAGACGGCCTGGTGTGGGCGCAATGATATTCGGTGGTGGGGCGGGGGATAGGATGATTTGGGATGGTGGCACACTTCTAGGCTTCGGTAAATGTAAAATATAAAAACAGGGTATTAGTAGGCCTGACGGGAAGTAACACAACAGCGAACGTTTCGGCAAAGAGCCTTCCTCAACGGACAAATAGTACACAAATGAAACGAACTTGGATTTCACCGCAGCTAAGTGTTTTATTATTATTATTTCACTTTTTCGTTTCATGTGTGTACTATTTGTCCGTTGAGGAAGGCTCTTTGCAGAAACGTTCGCTGTTGTGTTACGTCCTGTCAGGCCTACTAATACCCTGTTTTTATATTTTACATTTACCTATTTAAAAGCCTGATTGCAGTCTCATCCCCATTACTTTTTCTACGCTTCGACCCTTTAGATTTAGACCAGTCAAATGTCACTTTGACCTCCTGACACACAGGGCGAACAAATTACCAGCGTGGATGTCACAGTCAGATAAATGAACCCACTTATCCATGGGCGTCACACAGCGATACATGTTACCTTACATTATCACTTCCCGCCTCACTATAGCTGTAGCTCATCACATGGTGGTCGTATAGGTTATGTTAAGTGAATTTATTGCTCATATTGGACGCATATTCCAAATTAATCCGCCCCTGGATAAAGGCACTTAACCGATATATTGCGTGGGTCGACACGCACACACAAACACACATACACACACACATAGACACACACACAATCACATATCTAAACACACACACAGCCACACGTACAGGTGCGGTAGCTATGACGTGACGGGACACATTGACATTGTGTTGAGTCAGTGAATCATGTTTGGCCAACCAAAGGAGGACATGCCCAAACGAAGGGCACGCCCCCATGCTTTACGTCTGCTGATTTGATCGGGAATGGGTGGCGCTTTGTGTAAACGTGCCGGTCACAAGGAAGTGACGTGATAGCTGACGATGATCGATAATAGTTTGGTCATTTGTTAAATTAAGTTGTTGAAAGGCCCACAGGCGTCACTAGGCGGAGGCGGGAGTCAGTGCTGGATTTACCTATTTGCTAAACAAGCTATAGCTTAGGGCCCCCGCCTTCTGGGGGGCCGCCGGAATTTTTTTCTATATTTGAAACCGACATATAATATCTGGACTTTAAAAGGGCCCCCATATTTCAAATAGCTTAGGGCCACATCAAGTCTAAATCCGGCCCTAGCGGGTTTGCGGACCGCACCAGGTGATGACAACCTTAGTGAAGCCATTGGAAAGGCCAAGAGAAGAGAACCGTCCACGACTGCTCGTGCTATTCAGGCCGATGAATGGAATAAAATATCATTGACCAAGTTATTCCATTACTCCACTGCTTTGTAAATACCAGAATAAAACAACCACGAAATAAAACAACCACGTAATAAAACAACCTCGTAATAAAACAAACCCGTAAAAACAAAGTTTTTGACTATAAATCCCTTATATATGAGACATAACTAAAAGTATGAATTATGTTCAAACGCGACAAACATTTACAGAGTGAAACCGAAATTATCTCCCCTGGCTTTAAAACTGGGGGAAGGGGGTTTGGACATAGACGGGTGGCGTCAACGCGTTAACTCAACTCCAGGTGGTTTACCTGGTTAAAACACGAGATGTGTTCACCGCTGGCTGGCGTGAAGTCAAGTGACCCGTAAAATGTAAACAATAGCGACCGCTACATATGGTTTATATAGATAAACTAAAAATGCATTAATTTAATTACGCTACGTTCGATCGATCTGAATTTTTGATACGATGCATTGTTAGGTGACACGGGTCCGTGTGACAAATTTCAGCTCGATGGCATGACAGAAAGTGGGTCATTTTTTACTTCTGTTTTTCCGCAGTGCCCGCCCAAGACAGACAGAGAGAGTCGGCGGTGAAGTTAATATAAGGGATTTAAAAAGTATGGCCGCTTTAAACGTGGATTAAACTCACGACACCTTACAATTTTGTAAAAATGTTGTATAAATGATGTAAAAATGTATAAATGTTGTATAAATGATGTAAAAATGTATAAATGTTGTATAAATGATGTAAAAATGTATAAATGTTGTATAAATGATGTAAAAATGTATAAATGTTGTATAAATGATGAAAAAATGTATTAATGTTGTATATATGATGTAAAAATGTATAAATGTTGTATAAATGATGAAAAAATGTATTAATGTTGTATAAATGATGTAAAAATGCATAAATGTTGTATAAATGATGTAAAAATGTATAAATGTTGATTAAATGATGTAAAAATGTATAAATGTTGTATAAATGATGAAAAAATGTATTAATGTTGTATAAATGATGTAAAAATGCATAAATGTTGTATAAATGATGTAAAAATGCATAAATGTTGTATAAATGATGTAAAAATGTATAAATGTTGTATAAATGATGTAAAAATGTATCAATGTTGTATAAATGATGTAAAAATGTATAAATGTTGTATAAATGATGTAAAAATGCATAAATGTTGTATAAATGATAAAAAATGTATAAATGTTGTATAAACGATGTAAAAATGTATAAATGTTGTATAAATGTATAAATGTTGTATAAATGTTGTATAAATGTATAAATGTTGTATAAATGATGTAAAAATGTATAAATGTTGTATAAATGATGTAAAAATGTATAAATGTTGTATAAATGTTGTAAAAATGTATAAATGTTGTATAAATGATGTAAAAATGCATAAAGGTTGTATAAATGATGTAAAAATGCATAAATGTTGTATAAATGATGTAAAAATGCATTAATGTTGTATAAATGATGCAAAAATGCATAAATGTTGTATAAATAATGTAAAAATGCATAAATGTTGTATAAATGATGTAAAAATGCATAAATGTTGTATAAATGATGTAAAAATGCATAAATGTTGTATAAATGATGTAAAAATGTATAAATGTTGTATAAATGATGTAAAAATGCATAAATGTTGTATAAATAATGTAAAAATGTATAAATGTATAAATGATGTAAAAATTTGTAAATGTTGTATAAATGATGTAAAAATGTATAAATGTTGTATAAACGATGTAAAAATGTATAAATGTTGTATAAATGTTGTATAAATGTATAAATGTTGTATAAATGTATAAATGTTGTATAAATGATGTAAAAATGTATAAATGTTGTATAAATGATGTAAAATGTATAAATGTTGTATTAATGATGTAAAAACTATAAATGTTGTATAAATTATGTAAAAATGTAAAAATGTTGTATAAATGATGTAAAAATTTATAAATGTTGTATAAATGATGTAAAAATGCATAAATGTTGTATAAATGATGTAAAAATGCATAAAGGTTGTATAAATGATGTAAAAATGCATAAATGTTGTATAAATGATGTAAAAATGCATAAATGTTGTATAAATGATGCAAAAATGCATAAATGTTGTATAAATGATGTAAAAATGCATAAATGTTGTATAAATGATGTAAAAATGCATAAATGTTGAATAAATGATGTAAAAATGTATAAATGTTGTATAAATGATGTAAAAATGTATAAATGTTGTATAAATGATATAAAAATGTATAAATGTTGTATAAATGATGTAAAAATGTATAAATGTTGTATAAATGATGTAAAAATGCATAAATGTTGTATAAATGTTGTAAAAATGTATAAATGTTGTATAAATGATGTAAAAATGTATAAATGTTGTATAAACGATGTAAAAATGTATAAATGTTGTATAAATGCATAAATGTTGTATAAATGATGTAAAAATGCATAAATGTTGTATAAATGATGCAAAAATGCATAAATGTTGTATAAATGATGTAAAAATGCATAAATGTTGTATAAATAATGTAAAAAATCATAAATGTTGTATAAATGATGTAAAAATGCATAATTGTTGTATAAATGATGTATAAATGTTGTATAAATGATGTAAAAATGCATAAATGTTGTATAAATAATGTAAAAATGTATAAATGTTGTATAAATGATGTAAAAATGTGTAAATGTTGTATAAATGATGTAAAAATGTATAAATGTTGTATAAATGATGTAAAAAATGTTGTATAAATGTTGTAATTCTGCAACCATGTGGTAACAGTGATGTCACAGTGATGTGACGATGTGATTATCATAATGGTGACAAAAATAGCACAACGATATGAACATGGTGGAACAATAATATATTAAAGATTTTCAAATGATATTACAATGATATAATGACGGTAATAATGTCATAAGTCATAACCATATCAAAATGATGAACAATAATAAAATAGCGATGTTACAATGATTTAATGAAGATAATATTTTTACTTCACTTAATAATGAGAATAATAATTTATTTATTCATTCTTAATTATTTAGTAGACTATCAAATGCCAGGCCTAGTTACAAATTGAAAGAAACGTTCGCATTGTTTCTCAACAATAACATTATCGACATTTAATTCGACATTGAAATATTAAGGCCTCGCGGTGATAGAGTAAAGATATTCTCAAATAAAAAGTTGATAATTACAAGCTTTAATTAAAAAATTATTAAAACTTTTAAAAAATGAACATCAATATTAATATTCTTTTAAAATTATTTTCAATTTAGATTACCAGAATCACACCTTGTTATTAAAACTAAAATGCTACCTTACTTTGGTGAGATCTAAACCATATTAGTATGCATCTTCTGCCTGGGACCCATCCACAAAAGAAAACATAGGTAAGCTAGAACAAATTCAAAAACGAGCTGCCACAATTTATGCGTTAAGATTATTTCCAACTGACAAGAGTAACACCATTAGTTAAATTCCTAAACACTGATGATGTAATACAGGGGTCTCCAAACTATTCCGCCGGAGGGCCGCATTAACTGTCAAACATCAGTTTGGGGGCCGACTACTCATCCCCAAATACTAAGTTTTGTGGTAAACTACAGGTAAAAATAGAATCTTTTTTTTTAGATTAAAAGGTCTCCAGGGGCCGGATTAGAGGGCCTCGAGGGCCGTAGTTTGGGGACCCCTGATCTAATACAACACTCACATAGGCATAAAGAAAAAAACAACACTTTTCTTAGTCCGTTCGCAAGAGCAAACATAAACAAATCCTCCTCCTCCCAGTCTGGATTTCAGGCATTGAATAAGTTGCCTGTACAAACAAAAAAAAACAAAAAAACACACCTTTTAACAATCAAAACTTTAATAAGAAATGAAAGACTTGACACAAACCATGATAAGCGTAGGACGTAGGGAGCAATAAACTTCTCCTTTATAAACGGAGCGCCTGTGATAGATAGTAGAAGTAGGAAGTTACGGAAGTCCGGGGCTGTGCCGTGAACAGTTATATGGTCTCGAAGGTCAACGACCTCTTCTGACCTCTCGTCCACAAGAAGCAGCAGTCGATCACGGACGATCCATCCAAGAACAGGCCACATAAAAGATTCCTCCAGGCGTGGCCAAGTCTCTTGATGTCTGCCTCCACATGTTGCCCCAAATCGTTTCTTGGTCGATTTTTTTTCAGGAGGGTTCCAGTTAAGGTCTTGCCTTGTTTTGTTTCAGGAAGGTTATTGTAGCGTATGGCCAAAACACCGCCGTTGTCTGGGGAATCTCTTGATCTATATGCTTCTGCCTTGTCCGCAGCCACAATTCAAGGATTTCTGATTCTTTTAGGCCAGTGAATCCTGAGACCCCATTTCAGTCTAATACTAAGAAAAGATTGAATACTCTTCATGTTCATGGTAGTGATTCTCTAAGTATCGGTTTCATAGTGAAGAAAAGGCTTAGACATGGCATTGAATATCATTATCATATAACTTATATAACATCTGCTCTTGTTTCTGGAGACCCAGACATTTTTAAGTTGTTGGGTGGCTTCCCTTGCCCCCCCCCAGCATAACGGGGGCTGTGCTGATGACAAAGGTCAGCGTTCTAGCAAAACCTCCATCGTCTTATGTCCGGGACAGCTCTATTTATAGATTCAGTCAACACGGGAATTTGTGGATGAAGTTTTACTTTTCATGGATGAGCCACCATCCAATTTTACCATCCATGTACCCGGGGTTGTCTTGTCCATTTACTCGAAGTTGCTGCATGTAAAAACACGAGGACATCAAACGGAAACTGACAGTGGACATCCAAGAGGACATGTCAAAACAGTAGAGAAAATCTTGTTGTAGAGGACATTACAACTTTGAGGACATGGTTCTTGTCCAGCAAAGGGGATAGTATTTTTTGTTTATTTAATGATGTTTGAAGCGTGAGTGTAACTAAACCCCTAGAACAGAGAGGAGGGTACAATACATTCATTAACGACCTCATGATGTGTTCATTCCAGTTTCACTTTATCGTTAAGAGGAGCATCAAATCGGAAGAAATCTGATGAGATACGGTTGGCGCATTCAAGGATATAAGGAGTCATAGAAACGGGAAAATTGTTAACACTACTTGGAGTTCTTGGTCGATGTAGGGATGTATAGATTCTCTATTTTTGTTAAGTGGGAGTGTTCGTCATATATCTCTGTGTTTGGACTTATTACGGGAGTCGCATCGAAGGACAGTCAAGATACGGAGAAAAATGAGTTGTTGGTAGATGGATAAGTGATGGATAGATGAAGATGAGAATTCTTTGTAGTAGACCTCTTATCGTAAGGCTCAGAGGGTAGGAAGAAGACTGTAATGGGTTTATTTGGATGCGAAATTAGTAATTTTGTCTTTCTCCTCTGATAATTGCTCCTTTAACTCAATCACCCCCCACAACCCTAAGGCGGGACAATCATCCTGACACACCTTGGTCTACAAAACCTCCTCCGGAATCTCCTTCGTCTCCCCCGCCGCGCAGGTGAGACAATTACCCTAAGCTGTGCACATATAGATCCAAATTATCGAGATGTAATACTATGCTATTCAATTCTAAGAGTTCGTTCTTATGTTGGACGAATAAAGAGGACATAAAACCGGAAATTGACAGTTGTTAGGTTTTCTCAGTGATATTTCTGTTGACAAGTCGAAAGAACGTGGTTAGAATGATTAGAATCAGTGGTCCCTGATTGTGTTTAAGTGTTGTAGGATTCATTATTATTGATGGGTGTCGTAAAATAGAGTTGTTGTGTAGTTTTGAGATGGTAGGTTGGCATGGATTGGATAGGATTTAGATATGTGAGGGCAGTTTAAGAAAGGGGATTTTAGATTGCGATGTGCATGTTGTAGTTGTTTGAGCTGAATAGATCTGTTAAGTTGATGGAGGGCACTGGATGTAGAAAACTGGTAGAGTGATGAGATAACATTGTGGTGATTTTTAAGTCTATAGTAACGAAGAAAATAATATATTATGTAAAAT